>JAVSBS010017031.1:33108-54633 GCA_033124195.1 Coracias cyanogaster
GCATATTTTGTTGCCTTCTTTTCTACCAACGTGTGCTTTCAGCATAAGAGAAAGAGAGATGATGGCCTGATTTTAATGAATCTTCCTAGCAGTGATGGAACTGAAAAACTACCTTGAAAGAGAACTGTTCTCTTTTTTTTTTTTTTTTTTAAAAAAAAAAGCCTACTCATTCAGCTAATGTAATGTAGAAAATACTGGTAAGACCACTCCAGTGATGATGTTCCAGGAGAGGAGGGGCCCTTTGTGAACGGATGTTGATAGCTCTTGGTAGCCTGTCCTTCTCACTACCATGTTTTGCAATGCAGTGGGTATGATATTCCCTGACAAGTTAAGGCCCATGGCATAAAGTATCAGTGTTGACCAAAGAGAGGGCTGTGTGGGCATCTTTGCTTTACTTTTAAACTGACATCTCTTCCCGAACAATTTATTTCCCTCCAGCAGTACTGCAACATTGTTAAAAACAGATCTTATACCACAGATCACATCTTTAAAACAGGAGGAGGCACAAGGATAAATCAAAAGCATGTTTCACTGTGTCTTATAGGTTGGTGTTCTGTTTGTGGGAAAGGTAAAGGTCACCCTTCCATCACTCACACGTCACGTTCCTTAGAAGTGGTTAAAGCATCACATCCATTTTCCTTATGAGCATTTTCCATTTCATTAATACATTATCTTTTTGAGCTAACATAGTTTTTGGTGGAGATGTGACTTCAGGCTCCAGAAGTAGAAATTCCTGCCAAAAGAGCCATTGTTCAAGCAGAGGAGCCATCGGTGCTGCTGACTGACTGGTCATGTTTGGGCACTAGCTCACCTCAGGGAACCTGGAACCCTGAAGCAACAGACCAGATCCAGGCAGCTTTTCCATTCACTGCTGGCTTATGCTGTGCACTTTGTCACCTATGTGGCTATAAATCACAAAAGGTACCAGAGTTACAGAAAGCAGTGCAGTTTGTGTAATTCCAAAAAGTCTTCTCCAAAAGTTTTTAAAAAACAGTTATTTAGGATCATGTGTTTTGGTGATGAAACATTCTCTCTCTCTCTCTCTCTCTATATATATATATATATATATGTATGTATGTATGTATATATATATTTGTGTAATAATTTAACTTTATTGCAGCCTTTTGTGATATACTGTGGTATAAAATACATCGTAATGTTTATTAAGCAATCATAAGACAGTCAGGTGTATAGCCCCTTGACAGATATAAGACTATTCTGGTGCAAAGCCCACAGGTAACTTTCGAATAACCTGTAAACCACCCCAGCTGTTGATGGTGGATAAATGGCAGAGGCCTCTAAGCAGTGAAGTTGTTTGACAACAGAGCAGCAGTGCTGTTCTGGGACTGTGATTTTAACTTCCAGAGATCCAAAAGCAGTCCAGGCAAAAGGAAGATTCAGTTCTTGGCCACTGTATTGTTGTTCATAAGTGTGCTCACTGTGGTGTGCTCTGAAGAGGAAGAAGAGGTGTAATGTAAGTCAGAATTTGGGATCAGTTTTTGGCTTTTCCATAATCACCAAAACAAACTGTGTAATTCTGGCACCGTTTTCTATGGCTCAGTTTCCTACCTTTCCTACATTCCCTTTTCAGCTCTCTGGTTTTTGTGTGTGGATGGTAAACTCTTTCTGGTAGACCTTGTCTGTTATTTAGTGTTTATTCAGTGCCTGATAAAATGACAGGTAGGTCTTGCTGAAGGCGTTTATAAATTATGCTATTAATAACTTCAAGTTAGAGCAAAAGTGACTTTCTGCTCACATGACGATGTGGCCAAGTTTCAGACCCTTTTTCTTTTGTTTTACTGTCCATTGACACAGTTGAATGACTGCCCGTGGTTCCCAAATCTGTAACAAACTATGAGCTCACATTACACAGGAAGCACAGGCAGTGAGATATATTTGTCATCCTTGGAGGCCGTGAAGAAGAACAAAAGACTTTCATCTGTCTCCTTTTCTTCCTTGACTGTAGGCAGTAAGGGGGTACTGATATCTTGGGTCACTGCCATACGGGATAAAAATCCAATTAATGTAAATCTGCCAGATCAAGGGGAGGTAGTTGCGTGGCTGTCAAAAGCCCACAAACTTCTGGGTAGACCATCAGCAACCTCTGGCAGCATAATTTCCTCATTTAAAATAGAGGATGGGTTATGTTCACCTCTAAATACTGATCTACCCTTCTTTTTAGCCAGTTCCAGCTATTTTTGCGTAAGTTGTCAGGTGCAGCAGTAATGAAATTTAGTAATTTGTAGACTCACTCTAGGATTAAATCAGTGACCTCAGGACAAAAGGCAGTGAATGCCATGACCACTCTCTGTTACCTCTTCCAGGCAGCTTTGATTAAACTGTGCTGTAGAGCCAGACCTGGATCAATATGAATGATCTTCATCGACCTAATAATGTATTTAACATGTTCAGTGCACTTTTATCTGGTTTTGTTACAATAAGTTGTTTACATTAGTGCAGCAGATTGATTTAAAGTTTCAGAGCTCTTTACAATGGTAAACATCTAGAAATAATATCATTAGTTTGCACATGATAATATATATAAATATGTAATCTACTGTGCAAGCTCCTTGGCAGGTGTAAATTAGCATAGCTACAATTTACAGTTGAGAATCTGACCTAGAAACTGAAAACTATTCCATCAGTATTATTTTAAATGATCACAACTTAACTTGACATAAAGTAAGGACTGTATGATCTTCTCTGTACCCAGTCTAAAGATGCATGCCACAGAGTCTTTTAGAAACCTTTTCTTTTCCTTGTAGGCTAAATTCTCCAGCCGGCAGATGTATGTGGGGTCCATTAGTCATCTAAACATCTCTTCATGGTCAGGCCTTTTAGATGCACTGTGTCCAATCAGATATTTCTTAAACCCGTTGGTTTTGAAGACTATTTAGCAGACTTGAATAAATGACCAAATGTGGAAGCTGCACCAAACATATCATTTGGAGATGTCAAAGCACTTCACAAACATTGTTACAACTGAGTCCATGTGTAACCACTGAAGGACATATTTGCTTCAGTATGTCTCATGACAGCTTCTTAAAAAATATACTTAAGTCAATTTAACGCTTGTGAAAGGTGCCAGATTGACAGGCCCTGGAGATAAAAGTTCTTGAATTACCAGCAGGCACAGCCGAGCTTCCCACACACACTGCCCCACCAGTGTCCCCAACCCTACCTGAAGGGCACAGCAACCAACTGTCCTACATCTTGCAAATCTGTGCCATCTCGTGCTCTTGGACTATGGGCCAAGAGTCAGTAGCTGTAATGTGACCTAAAGGTGAAAAAGCAAGTTCCATAATTACTGCACAGGTGCTGTTGCAGTTGATCATTTTCACACCAAGTTTTCAATTAATCTGGGGAAAAAAAAAAAAAAAAGCATGCATTTATCTGATCTTGCATACAACAAAAAGTGTGTCTGTAAGCCTCTAATGAATTCTGCGGTTTTATCTGTCCACACAGGCACATTCCGATGACTACATGTGCAAACAAGTGCATACGCATACTGGGAAGTACATACTTAGATGCCTCTTGACAAATGGGTCCTTACTGTTTCATATGTTTGTAATAAACTGTCTCCATTCATAACTCATCCCTGCTTGGTGTCATTACAGCCCACCCTCCCCAGAGATTCTGAACACAGCTGGCATACAAGTTCAATAACCATCCACCCCGTAAAGGGATTGGGTCATTACAGGGTCGAAAGATAGCACACAAGGAAAACAGGCTCATGATCTTTGCACTCTGTCATGGTTTTAGAAAAAGCACAAGTTCTTCCCTGAGCGATTTACTCGGAAAGTTCAGTCCTCCATTCTCTTTGAAATTATATTTAGACGTCACTGTGAGTACTGGAAGGGCATGCTTAAGTGTTTCTTTATTTAGTGCAGAAGGTTAATGACATTTTAAACAAAAGTGCACATTTATAACCTCGTATAGGCCAATTCTCAACCTGTATATAGGACAGGGCTAAAAACAGAACACTGGAAAACACAAAGCAGTGAGTTTTCATGCTCTGCTATTTTCTAAGCTATAGCCGGCAGCTTGAAAGAATTATTATGGAAGCTAAATCTTAATTCTCTCTGCTGAGAAACAGCCATAACTAATGTTCTGAGGAGCTCAGCAACATTTGTTTATCTTTAAAAGAGTCACGTTACTTTCTGCAGCTTACTCTTGATGTGCATGATAACATATGTGATTTGACTAGTACTGTGTGTTCTTTGGAAGGTAACTTCGGTATCCAGAGAGAGTTAGGTGGTGTTTAGTTGTCTTAGGGATGGCATTTGGAATTGAAATTGGAGTTGTTATAAATATCAGTATAAAACCTCATTTTATTATTATGATTGCCTGATTTGATTACCTCCTCAGCGATCCTGGTGCATCTGTCACACTGTACAGCTTTAGGGAGAGTCCATGCGAGCCTTCAAACTAAGCTGAAGCTTAGGTTTCAAAATCTGAGAGGAAGTTCAGGACACAATGTATACTTGGGAGAGGATGTTTTAAGATGGTAGTATCCATGATGTCTCCTTGAATATCTTACCTCATCCAGCCTCAGTTCTCCTGTGCAGGCTGTCTGCTGGAAAAAAGTGATGGAGCACTTTAGGTAATCTTCTCCTTCACAGGTTTATTCTCTTTAGTACGTGGCTTCAGGTTTTGTCTAGCCTAGTTTCAGATATCCAGTGTAGCTGAGACAGGCTTTGTTTTGGGCCGGTTTTTTGGTCTGCTTGTATTTGCATAGTACCCCAGTGGTGTTTTCATTTCATTCATTTTAGTATAGTTCCTAATTTTAACTATGTCATGTTATAAATCCTGCTTCAATCTGCTACTTATTGGAATCATGATTCATTTCGGTTGGAAGAGACCTTTAAGATCACCAAGTCCAACTGTTAACACTGCCAAGTATTATCCACAAGTATTACTAAGTCTTTCTTCATCTACCACCTTTTAAAGATTTTTGAGCTAGTAGTGGGCCTTTTGCTTGCAGAACAGCAAAAAGATTTTCTTGATGGCAAATAAGAGGGGAGGAGGGAAATGCCAGGAACCTCCTCTTACAGAATGACAGTACTCCACTCCAAGAAAAATGCAGAGGAAGGGAAATGGATATTTACTTGTTTTTTCCCAAGATGTACAGTATACTTTGGTACCACTGAAACCATTCTTTAGAAGCAAAGGCTTCCTAACATTTACCTGCCCCACTCTGAAGCTCCAAGGATGTGTCTCAGCTCATTAGTTTGAGAAGTCTTTATAGATGTGAAGTATTATTTTTAATTTTGCTTAGGAAAGGACAGAAATTAGAATTACATATTAGGGAAGGAAAGGAAAGAGGTTCTTTCATGACTGAGCTAAATAGAAGCCTTCAGAAGAATAGGAAGGGGCTGATTCATTCCCATCTTCATGTAACTTGAATTACAGGGTTTAGTAAGTGAAATGGATCATAAGCTAAACCCCGCAGAGTCCAGAAAGCTCTAATTAACGCCCACAGCGAGTAACTTTTCTGAAATTGGTCTTTAATCAAACTCTGCTCTGAAAACAAAACAAGGTATCATGGCAGCTTGATAAAAGAGATGCATTGCCAAGGCTGACAGGCCCACAATCAAACCAGCACTAAAAATAACTGTTTCGTCTACTAATTTTCTTTTAGATGCTAAAAAAAATGCATTAGCTAGTCTAAAAAAACTTCCGTAGTTACTCAGCCAAGTGACTCAGCTCTAGAAAAGTGAGGTTCCTGTAAATGTTAATGCCCTCCCTGATTATGAGTGAGCCCTCTTTCCTTCCCACACCCTTCTGTCAAAGCAGAGGAACAGCAGGGAGGTTGGTGAGGCTGGCAGGAGAAGAGGCAACTTCTGGATTCCTTCAGAGCAGGTCATTTGAGGCCAGCTGTCCCTCTCCTCTTGCTGCTAGTGGTGCAGAGCTCAGGCATCCTCACTGACTAACTAGTTTGGAATAAGATAAGTCAGCCGCTCATCTTTCTTGTATCTCCCATGAACACTAAGGTCTGTGTCTGCTACCTTGCACACTTGCAACTTCTTAAGATTCTGAGAGCAGGATTTATTTGTAAGGCGTGCAGGGAAGCAGAGCTCATTTTCTTCTTCCTCATCCTCTGCTCAGCTGTAGAAAGAGGTCCTTTGACTCCTTTGGGTACCAATCTGAGCCTACAGCAACTTTCATTAATATTTTCACCATAACCTGCATAAAAACATTGTGAGAACTGTTTTTTCAGGTTTGGGATAGATTCCAAAGGGACAAGAAGTCCACTGCACAGTAAGGACTAGTAGTAAAATATAATAAAACTGTAGTCTTCCCTTTATAGCAGATTTATGTCTTGGTACAAGAAAGACGTGGACTTATTGGAGCAGGTCCAGAGGAGAGTCACAAAAATTATCAGAGAGTTGGGATGCCTCTCCTACAAGGAAAGGCTGAGAGAGCTGGGCTTGTTCAACCTGAAGAAGAGAAGGCTCCGGGGAGATCTTATTGCAGCCTTTCAGTACTTAAAGGGGATCGACAAGAAAGATGGGACACTCTTTTTAGAAGGGAGTGTTGTGAAAGAACAAGGGGCAATAGTTTGAAACTAAAAGAGGGTAGATTTAGACTAGGTAGAAGGAAGACATTTTTTACAGTGAGAGTGGTTAAACACTGGAACAGGTTGTCCAGAGAGGTGGTAGATGTCCCGTCCCTGGAGACATTCAAGGTCAGGTTGGGTGTGGCTCTGAGCAACCTGATCAGGTTGAAGATGTCCCCGCTCATTGCATAGGCGTTGGACTAGATTACTTTTAAATGTCCTTTCCAACCCAAAATATTCTATGATTTCATTTGGTGAATAGTCTGCTAGGTGAAGTGTTACCCTGTTTTGTATGTATCTGAGCCTACAATTCATTCATATTTTAGGACCAAAATGTCAGAGTTCTCTTAGTCTGGATCCTAGTAAACATATCCTTCACAGAAGAGGTTGCAATCATCTGAAACGGTTCTTTGGTATTAGGGAAAAGCCAAAAGAGGATGGCATGCGGTGAAGGCTGTATTTTCCATCTGTTATGTGATTAATTGAAAAAGACATTTCATTGTTACAATTGAAACTAGTTCGATGTGAGAAGCGAGAAGCTCTTCAATATAGATGGGGCCATAAGTGCTAGACAAACTGAAATGAAATGTGATGAAACCTTGAAGATAAGTTTTTATGAAAGAATTGTTTGTAAATACAGACATGCAAATCTGACTGGCTGCTTTGGCTTCTGACCAGGCATGTGTTTGTAGAGACCTGAGTTCTAAATGTAACTGCAACTCTCTCTGTAATTTCTTTTTTTTTTAATCTTGGGATATGTATACTTTACAAATAGGCCTGAAACAGTACATTTGGGGTTTTTTTGAAGTCAAAGTTATACTAGTTAACTTTTCTATTTTTTTGAAACAAATGTTATTATGCATTTACCATTCAATAGGAAAGCTCATTCGTCAATTGCTGGCTTTGAAAGAAGGGAGAGAAAGAACAGCTTAAGAAATCATCACAACACGGATTAGATTTTTAAAATAGCTATGCAAAATGTCCACATTATTGTCATTTAAAATCTCCACAGCTGCACCAAAAATTAGCACAAAAACATATTTTGCAAAGTGACTCACTTTTATATTCCGACAATACATTTTTGTTCACTGGATTTGGTTTTACTTTGGACAGAAAGGTATTAATTAAAATGAAGCAAGCAAATTGTACAGTTGTTTTTTTACATCTTATATTCCAGTACATCATTTTATATTATCTTAAGTAAAAGCAAGGGAAAAAACCCTGAACTGTAAAAACAGATAATTTTTTAAAAGCACATTTTCCTTCTTTGCTATGGTTGTAAACCACAGATGCAGTCAGCTGGATGTGTAAGAAAGGGAGGGGTGGGTGTCCAGTTCCTTGTGTTTCACCTTTTCATTGCACTGCCTGATCATTTAAGGCAGCAGCTTGTTCCAGACAGCTTTAATTAAACTATGTTGTGAAACTGTATATAGATCAATGGAAATGATCCATAACAAGAGGCTAATCATGTGTTTAACAGTGTTCAGTCCAGTTCAATCACCTTCTACCATTTCTGTGGCTTTACATTCATGTGCCAAAGCCCTGGATGTGTATATGTATTTTTTAATTCATCTCATTAGTGACCATATGCTTTGGCTTCAAGGGAGACAAGAACTGTCTGCAATCTGCCAGGGATTTAGGGACATCAATAATTTGTGAATAGTCATGTTGATACTGGTCGAAGGGTTAAGTGTTCTGCACACCAGGGGCATATCTTTTGAGACTGGAACTCTTAGTCAACTGTGAGGAGCCTGATCCCCCTGTGACGCATCTTTTCAAAGTACATGCTGCATGTCAGATCTCTGCAGCTGAAGCAATGGAGCTTTATTAGCTCAGGGATTTAAAATCCTGCTCTAAGCAATGTAACAATATCTTTTGGTTAAAAAGTGAAGGAAAGATAGTCGTTGTAATATGAAAGTGATTTTTATTATGTACTGGGTTAAATGTGATCTTCCTTTTTGTTACCATTTTCCTTTTCAATATGAGCTATTAGATTACTCCTCCCCTGCAAATATCCAGTGAAGCAAGAGCATGGCAGCAATAATGGGGACCTGATTTTGGAAACATAAGTGGATTCTGTGGCCTTGCCTCATATTGCCTAAATCCTTTTGAAGCCAGTGACAGCACAGATGTAAAAATTGTCTTCCAAATCATTTGGAATGACCCCTCAGGGGCTCCTGGGACATTGTTTTATCTACTTACTGTGAAAAACACCTTTAAAAAACAATAGCTTGTGGTGTTATATTGTGCCATGTTATGTGGAAGGGCTGCTAAGTCAGCATGAGAGATCATCAAACTATTGAGTTCTTACAGACAAATGGCATAAATAGATTGTAATGCCAGAATTTTTGATGAGAGAGGGAGAGACTTTGAATTATTTTTGTTTGTTTTAAGTTTTGATTATGTCCATATCCCTCAGCTGTACCGAGGTCAATAGAAAAAAGTGTAGCAGTGCAGAACGAAACTCTGTATGGAACCTGTGTCCTGAACTTCTGCTGAACAGTTGGGAGTAGCAGGGATCCATCTTAAAGGATGAAGCTTGCCTGCTTTCAGCACATTTCATGTAGTGATAATAATTAATGCAGACTGTCACAGGAAATGAAAAAATGCACAATACACAAGTGCACATCACTTGTTTGCTGCTTGCTAGTTTTGTTTGTACTTTAATAAGGATTCTGTAGCAGGGCAGATTAAATAACTTTAAGACCAATATCAATAATCTCTAGCTCCTGTTAGAGCTCCAGTAAACACACTCACTGTAACCCTCTGTCCTTTACTTGTTTTCACTTTTAAGACCAACTTCTATAAGTATGACATGTAAATGAGCAAGCTTTTCTACAAGCAATATAAAGGAAATAAATTTTTTAAATCTTTGTATTCATAGTTACATACTTCAGAAAACACTCATAGTCATGACTGAGGCTCTTCTGTATCTAAAAGCACAATTTGCATGCGTGAGAAAATACAGATTGTGTCTTAGTGTCACATCATTAAAAATATAAAATTAGTATTGGAGTAACTTATAGCCGGTAAAATATATAGCTGTCAATTTTTTTATTATGTTGGCTATGATTACATAGGCTGACAGATTTACTAATGGTGCATTGTCTTTTGTGGGATCTTAGACTACAATTTTACTGTTTTAGAAGACCTCGTCTTCTGTTTTCAGGGGAAATTTGCATGAGCAGACTTTTATCCACAATTTTTAAATGTACAAAGATGCACATCTAAGGTAACATGTTTTCATATCAAACTGTTTATAAGTATAATAAAATGTTTAAAGGCATATGTTCCAGATTTTCATCCACATTTCAATTATATGTGTAGGCTTTGCTGCAGCAATTTGCACTTGCAATATAAAAGTGGCTCTTTCTGACTGGCAACCAAGTCCTTTAGGGCATTTTCAAATGTAAATATTGATGTCAGTTTTGGCTACCTCAAAAAACCCAAAAGAATGGAGTTATATTTCCAGATATACTCACTTTCAAATACTCCCTTTGCAAGTAATATCTGGTTTTGTTATGGTAGTTTTTAGCAGTGTATCACAGCTTTTAAGCCTATTAAAAATGTTAAACACTAAAACTATATTTTCACCATTTTAATTGAGAAAAAAAAAAGGAAATGTCATTTAAATAGGGTAAAACTGGTGATTTTCAAGGTGGCTTGCCTTTAGCCACTTCTGCTTAATGCCTTCTCATCTAGCATAGCTGTAAAGTTTTCTGAAGTCACTTTAGAATGAAAATGCTAGCTGATGCTTAATTATTGGGACACTGCTGAATATCTGCAACACATAGACTGGGTTGCTTTTTACACACAACATGAAGAAGTCCTTTGACCTTTGAGGTGACTGTTGATCTTTGCCTCACCCTTGTCTGTTTTCACCTCTAATGTCAATGATGTTAATACAAAAGGGAGTCAGCAGAATTTCAGAAGACTGGTACTGTCTTTACTATATTTCATAGCTAGCATTGCCGTTATTACATTAATTCATGCTACCGCTGTCAGGTAACAAGAGAGAAGAGTTTTGGCTTCAGTAAATACAACTGCAAAATTCCTGTTTTATCCTGGATGAGGTAACACTTTGACTGAACTGCCTGTTCACAGTTTCACAGGCAGTGACGCCATAAAAAGAAGTTCTGACAGTCTTCGAGTTCTGCCCTCTTTACACCCTCTCAAGCCAAGATTGCTTAGTGTTATAAAGAACTGCCATAATCACAGGCTGCAGACAGAAATAACGTATTGAAATGAAAACCCATGCAGGCCATGCCTTACCATTAGGAAACTGTCTTTTGTAGGGTCATTTGGAGGGGTTTCAGTCATCTTCTTTGAGGGTTCTGTGTGACTGGGTTTCTAGCATGTCCACTGAGGCTGCAACATGACCAGAAAACCAGATGCTGAGTTTAAATTTTCCATTCTTTAGTTTTCTTCCATATTTTCTTGATTAGATCTTCTCCATTATTAATTCTGTTCCCATAATGGACTGTAACTTTACAAACTTCTGCCCCATGTACCAGCCTCTTTAGAGCTCTTTATAACCAGATTCTGAATTTTTAGCAGATATGCAGTCATATATGTTGCCATCCCTAGACTTCCTCCATTATATCTTCAATGCAACATACTTCCATTGATTTCAAATGGAAATCATGTTCATAATGTTTTTTAAAAATGGCCCACTTTAACTTCTAGTGGATTGATGCACCACAGTGGGACTTGAGAGCAGAATTTCATTTACAGACAGCTACGTGCTGATCATCCAAATAACAAAAATGACAAAGAACTGAATTTCAATTGGCCTTTAGTTATTTTTACTACCTGCACTTAGTTTTAGCTTGCTATATTTGTAATCAACAGACCACTCACTCACTCAAGGTTGAGAAACATGCCTTTAACTGTTTTGCTGAATTATGGCCTTAGGCAGCATGTAAAGTTAATCTCAAATTAGTCAACAAGGAGGTGGGAGATGATGGTTCTTCCTTCTATATAAAGTGAAAACTTAGAGGTGTGTTTCACTTCCTTTTTTTAATTACTACTCCACAATAATTTTAAAAAATATATTTAGAAATAATTTCTAAGAGATAGGACACAACAGAAAATGAGACAAAGACAAAAAGGATTCATTAATTGGTTTATTTCTTTTTTAGGACTGCAGGAATACTTTGAAAAATATTTGGACAAGAAGACCCCAGCTCTGATTTTCGTACCTGTCGTGGATTTACCTGGCAAGGAAGTTATTCATGTAACGTGCTGGCTAAGCTAGCAATTTAAGAGGGGAGTTGATATCAAAATGCACATTCCATCCAGGAAAGAACAAAGAAAAGAATTGATCATAACTGTGTTGGATACTTTCATTAAAGAATATTGTTTGATTTAAAGTCATATTTAGCTTGTTAATGATGCCTCATGATATGTGACAGAATCAGCTTTGTATGAACAATAAAGGTTTCTTTTCAAAATATTGTGCTTTTTTCTCACTTATTTTTAGATATGTTCTGGTAATAGCAGGTGGCTCTTGGGAGATGGCAGTTTCTCTGATCACATCAGTTCTTTTGTTTGACATATTTAGGCCTGCTTACAATAAACTGATTATAACCTCAGATCTTTTGGATGGAGAAGAATCCAGAACATTAGCTCCAATATTGTTTTAAAGACTTGACTCCTTTCAACGTTGAATTTGTTGACCTCAGGCCAACTCATGAAGACCTTCTTTGTGGCCAGATTTTAACCATTTTCTTGCACCAGGGAAGAATTATTCAGAGGGGTATTCAGGATGCACATTGTACCTAAGCAAATAATGGAGATGACAGCCAGATGTAGGATTTGCCATCCCACTTTGAGCAAATCGTGGGTATCCTCGTATTTTACATCTGGTAGATAGTTCTTATTGAAGCGTTGCCAGTAGTTCAGACTTCCTCAGAAAATCAACAGGAGTTTTACCACTGCTTCCATTAAAACAGGCTCAGACACACAGGTGGAGCTCCTATTGATTTCACCGCAATTTATATTTTAGTCATAACATGATACAAGATCAGTACAGGAGAGAAAGCCTACTGGACTCTGCTTGAGGCAGAGAAACCTTATTTTCAGACAAAAGCTTATAAAATTAAACCTTCAAGAAATAATATTGCACATTTGCCTTGACTGCGTTCTACATCTATGCATTCTCATTGCTTGTCTTCCAGTGCGTGAGCACTGGAGCTATATGACCAGCACTCCAGTTGTCTTTCTCTTACACTAGCATTTATCTGAGATACCTCCACAAAAGTCAACTGCATGGCAGTAAATTTTACACTGGGGTGGCTAAGAGGTGGAATTAGCCCTCATTTTCTTACCTGCGACCAGATATGCACTTGGCAGCAGCTGATACAAAACCAGAGACTAGAGATAAGAGTATCTTCCTCTGTTAAGATGCTTTGCATGTCCAGCATACCATGATGATCATTACTTGAAAATAGTGACTGTTAAATGTTATTGTTCCTTACTATTACATCAAGTGAGATAGAAGAGCTGCCATCCTTTTTGGTAAGAATTGTTTTTTCCTGGTTATTCAAATATTTTTGGAAGGGGGAAGGCAAAGATCTTTTTATATACCAGTGTATAAATACATGGATGTATTAAATTAAATTTCTTCTTAGGAAAAGAGGGAAGAATCTGTCAGCGGTATATTAGTTCATTAGCATTCAGTACCATTTTTAGGTTATACTTAAACATATTTCATCCTTGTTCTTTCTCATGATCAGAAAATAACTTGTTAATACCTGGATATGCCTGTTTTGTTTGAATTCTACTGTTTTAGAAGGCTAAATCATGTTCTTACTTCCCCAGGAAATACCAGGATTTTATTTCTCCCAGTGTGGAGTGCCCACAGACCAGAGACACAAGCTGGACTGAAACAGGAGAAGAGAAGGAGACAGTATTTTCGGAAGGATCAAGATGAAGCTTCATTTTTCATAGGTACATATGGAAGCCAAATAGATGGCACAACTTTGACTGTGTCTCCTGTAGCAGTCATTTTTTTCATAGTGAGTTTAAAAAAAGATTCCGAAACATGTTGATCTTGGCTTTTGTACTGCACTGTAGATTTCAAAATGGCAGGATATTTGCTCTTAAAGAAATGAGATTTTCTTGCAAGTTTTCCTGCAGATTCATGACTCAAACTATCCTCCTTTTCCCCAGTAGAGGTGCGCTGAAAAATGGTAACAGAATGCATTGGTCTGAGAAAAACAGTGTGATTTATTTATCTTTTTTTTTTTCTCAACAGAAAGAGACAACTAGAAGTTTGATGGGTTCACTTTGTGAATAGCTAAAAAACAATTGTTTGCTGACTTTTTCTCCTTGAGAGGCTTCACACAGCTTTTGAGTGGTGTAACTAAAACTGTAAGCTGGGTCTGAGGTGTTTCAAGTATGAACAAGGCAATTTGTTCAACATTGATATGCAAGGTAGGTGGGTAAAGTGCTGCTCCATACAGAGACCTAAGGTTTTTATAATAGAAAGAATTAACACCATTTTGTTTGCCTTATGCTGCTGTGATTCCATCACAAGTACTGAGCCCTACTGTGAAGAAGTTGTTTCATAGAGCTCTTTTTCACTTTTTTTGTTAAAAAAGTGCTAGCTGGAGATGGGAGGTGGGGAGACGGGCGTGCACATTCACATACATGTGAAAAGAGAGAAAGGTACCTAATACTCAAAATTTATAGATGTAGGCTTTGTTGGTTGTTTTGGTTTTGTTTGTTTGTTTTCCACAACTAGCTTTGCTGAGTATTTACCCTAGCGAGTCTTAATCTTTGGAGGATAAATTCACATACTGTGCTAAGACTGCTTTTGAGGACTTTATATAAAAATATACACAAATTCCTCTGTTTCTGTGATTTTTACTAAGCCTGAAGTAATATGTTCCTTATGCATATTATGACACAAAAGGTTGGCTGCTATAGGTTCCAGCACTCAGAACACAAAAGGGCTATGTAATAGGCTGGAAAATGTCTTTTAAAATATAACTTGAGGTTTTAATTTTTCCTTTCTCTATTGTAACAAGTGTTAGAATATGGCTTACACATCTGTTCTTCTTTTTTTTTTTTTTTTCAGAAGAAATATATCTTGTTATAGTTCTCTGTGTCAGTGAAATTTTGTCTCCTGCCTCCTTTAAAAATCTCTGTATATCAATTTCTTTAATTGCTTGAAAACCCTGTTAAAGTGAACTGACCAAATGGGACTGCAAGACCAAAACTGATTTAATAACTTTGTGTTTTATTCGTTTCAAAACCCAGTGATGGCTATAGTACCAGTGAGCCTTTACAATGCACATGGCTAAGCTGCTATAAAGGCATCAGAGCTGATCTTCCTAAATAGATTTCAAAATGACATTGAGATATTTTAAGCAGAGATTATTTAATATTTTTTTCCCTGTGAGTTTTATAGTTAGGTGATTCAGGAACTGATTTGTTACACCAGATAACATGGGTGCATCGTTCCTTTAGCCTTCAGAAGTCTGATGGGCATTGGAAGCAGGATTTCTCCTGAGTATTAGAGAGGTGATCTGAAGCAGCTCTTCTCCTTCAAGGACATCATATTCAATCCATTATCTCCTGTCTATCTGCAGTAGTCTAGTCTATCAAAATAGAGTGATTGAATAAAATTTTTATTTCAAATAAATGAATACATTGATTTAATAGAAGGTTTATACTGCATGGTATAATAGTTCTGTAAATGAACACTGAAATCTTAAAATACAGAAACTTTTCATGTATCCAAGTTAAATTTTAGTTACTGCTTTCAGGATGGGTTTGCTGAAGCAAACCTAGTTTATTCTGTGTGCTAAAGTAAAACTGTCCTGAGCTTTCTGAGTACTAACTAGCACTCACTATTTAAGTAACCTGCTTTTACTATTGTAAATGTCTGGCATTGGGAATACATATTAAGAACACTTGACAATTTACTAATTTATGATCTCTTTAGTTGTATTTTAGTATTTTTGGCAAGCCATCCTGTGTTGATGTATTAGCGAAACATTCAAAATACAGACTTGAGATCTTGAAAGCTTCTTTTTTTCAACTTTCATCTGAACACTGAATATTTTTGACATATTTTAAATTTTAATTTTAAAAAACAGACTGGGTACCTGTGAACTGAACCCGTATGTTACATGCAAGTGCCCTTTTACTGATGACTCACTGCTCACAATTTCTTGGCTTTGACTTCTGTTGGATTAATTCATGGCTAGGATTTGCCCATGGTTTCCTGCTTTTCTCATTTTTTAGAGCACTGTCTGCCTTTTCCCTATATTCCTAAATAGTCAAGTTGTTCTGAGGATCTCCTCACAGGATATGCAACTGGCAGCAGTCTCCTTGACTCTCCACTTCATTTGCAATGTTTGAAACCATTTCTTGGATATGTCTGCTTATCCTCCATTTCCTATTATATTGCAATTTTGTGATGTGTCATTTAATCCTAAATCACTTTGAAATACTGTTTGCATAATTTAATCCAGTTGACAAGATTTACTGTCCACAGGAAAATCAAGATGTGCTCAAAATAGGTCAAATTTCACTTTTGTTTTTCCCATCTTTCAGAAATTCCAGCTCTTGTCTAAATCATGCAGGTCTCCAGTTCAGAAGAAAAAATGTTTCGGAACAAAAGGATAAGCTGAACTAAATGCACTGAGCAATTGACAGCTGCCCTGATCTACCTGTTAGGGGACACCAGAGTCAGAAGGCCTGGGTTAGGATCGCACCATGCCTTTCCTGGGTAAGTTTACGCATATCCATTAGTTTTCTTGTGCCTCTATTTCCATATTTGTATGTTTTCTCACCCTTGTAAAGGTGTTGGCAAAGAGATGCCATGTTGTAGTCATACAACCTGCAATAACAAAAAGTTTAGACTGAGTGAGCAGCACACAGGAGTGTGAAAGTAATGTTGTAGTGGGAACCAGAATGAATGTGATCACAGATAGCGATTTGCATGAGCACAATCTGGAGAGCTTTTCTCCCAGCACTCTGCCTGCAGCAGTCTCAGATCACAGGAGAAGTCTATAATACATCTAGTAGCATTAATGATACATTTTACAGCACGATTCATCCCTGACGATCCCAAAGTGCTTTACAAGTCCATTACATAAAATGTGCTCAGGCTATCGCTGGGACAGACTGGAGGTCTCCTCTGCACTGCATGAATGTAGACAGGTCTCTGTGGTTATGCTGCTGGGAGAAGAGCTCCTCCGCTCTCCACAGTCCCCCAGGTAGGGGAATTTGCTTTGGCAGAAGCACAGTTACCGCAGAGGCTTCAACCTCAAAGCCACATCACCAGTCAGCTAGTGTTACTACTTTCTGTTGCTCATGAGAAGACTTGTTCCACTTTAGATTTTGCCATGATAGAGGGGAAACATCCCTCTTCTAGGCTCCATCAGGCAGCAGTCTATATTCTCCCTCTGCAGCTCCTGTTGCTGACAGTACTCATAACCATAACATCCTTGTTACATCTTATTATTGCCATACCTCTGCTTTACAAGAAAGACATCATTTGTCAGAGGTAGAAGTTGTGATGTTGCATTAGGGGTGCAACCTTGTGCAAGAATCACTTCACCTTCTCTGATTCCCATGGGTTTGTTGGTAGCTGTCTTGACAGTGGTTTATTTTGTTGCTTATAGAAGAACGGGGGTCCAGAAGGAAGAAATACATTTCCCAGATATAAGAGTTATCTCGTTGCAACAAAGTTCAGCCCTACTCCCACACAGACGAAACCGTTCTTCAGCAAGACCCAGATACATGCAAATGTAGAGCCTTTTGTAACTGAACCAAATTTCCACAGTTCCAGAGCTGGATCTGTTAAGGTTCAAAGCAAGAGGTGTTAAATTATATGAAATAATAGAAAGGAAACAAGAAGGCAGTGCCAAAGGAATGGTATTATTAGGAACCAGTGAGGAAGCCAAGCTAAAAAGGCAAACAACAGGTCTAGGGACTCAAGGGGTTTATTCTTTATTTATAGGATGTGTTTGAAGGAATGGACCCTGGACTGCCTTCTCACTATTGCTAGTTGTAGCTATGAAAGATTAACATACGAAGAACAAAGAGGAATAAATAGAATTTCCAGGAAAGAGAGCCAGAAGTGAACTTTAAAAAGCATCTCTCATCCTTTCAACAAGGTATAAAATGGAAAATGCCTTGACTACCCTAACAGTGTGCTTTGGTCTGGCATCTGAAGGTGAGGATGCCTGAAATGAGGAGCCACAAGCTGTGTGCCATCCTGCTGTTAGGGGATATTTCTCCTGGGCATTGCCACTAGGAACATGGCTAATAGGTCTTGACTGGAGGGCTATAGCCTATGTATGCACTTCTCATTTGTACTACTCCTTCAGCAAGGCACTACAGGGCACCAGGATGCTGATTTGGAACTTGCCTTGCATTGGTATGGATCTTGTTTAAAACTATTTAAATACTAAAAGTCAGGATATCTCATATTGCTGCTCAGATTAAGCAAGCCAAATGTGATTCTCTTTATGCTACAGTCCCTAGCACAGACAAAAAGCTTTCTCAGGTTGAGATCCTGCCACTCACGTAATTATTTAGAGAAAGACAGCTCTACTACTTCAGCTCTGGTACTTCACAAGAGGAATGGAAACATTAGGAAAAGTTTTTTCTTTGATGTAGAATATGCTGCCACTTTTTTGTTATTAAAATAGGAACTAACTTTAAATAAATAAAATTTTGCCTGGAGGCTTCTGAAAACTAATGTTGTGTTTTGACAGTGTCATTTTTCTGATTCCTGAAAGCATTATGTGAGTTAGCTCAGGACTTCATCATGATTTTTCTTCCATGCTACATATAGTGAATTATTTTTTCAGCTCTGGTTTTTATTTGATTTTCCTCTCTCTCCCTCTCTTTCACAGAGTCACATCAATGTGCAACTTTCTTATTTGATAGGTGCTCCCCAAAGCTGTTTTCCCACTTTTAAGGGACAAGTGAACCAAGCCCCTGTAGAGGAAGTGAAAGAGAGGGTGTAGTAAAATGGAGGCAGCTACCACTATTTTTTATTGGGAAAAATGGATGAGATGTAGTCATCTTTGAAAGTCTTTGAAAAGGAAAATAAACTAAGGAAATTAAGAAAGGTCACACAAAAACCCTGCAAGAGGACAGAATTCTGTTTTAAAAACAAGCATGCTACCTTCAATGTATCTGTGCCTTTTTAATTGGGCTTCTGTAGGTTTTATGTCCTCTGAATTCATGCTTTGCTATAAAGGATATTGATATAAGGATGATATAGGACTTTTAGAAGAAGCAGTCTTCAAATAACAGCTGATTTGAGACCTCAGCCTCTGATAATAATTTATGGCCCTCTTATATAAAGTGAAAATTCGTTTAGGTGTATGCTCAACTAGAAAACTCAAATAATGTGTGCTTAGTGAGAGAAAAAAAGATTCCTAACAGCACAATGTGTTTTACAGCATAAAGTGTGACCCTAAAATTGCACATTGCTGAGCATTCTTAAAGTGCTATGAGCAATTTCATACACTGTATTTCAATCACTGAGTGCACACTATGATATGTGCATATGTCAGGGGTAGCAAAACTTTTTTGATATGTGTCACAAAGTGATTTCAAGAGATAAAAAGAGCTGGCCAAAGACCTTCAATTTCACTTTACAACAACTATCAAGGTTTCAAATTTAAATTTATTTCCTATTTGAATGAAAATAAAAAACTTTAAATAGGGGTTTTCTTGGTCATGGTTGTATTTTTTTTTCCCAGAAATGGAATTGTGTCAAAGTGTTTATTTGCTTATTGAAAAGGTCAGATTTTCTATTCAGATTCTTTTTTTTTTCCTGAAATTACCAGAAAGCGTTGGACTATGGAAACCTTTCTGTTGCAGAACTTGTTGCAATTTACATCTCTTAAAATGTTTGGCTAGAATGCCAAATTCTATTTAAAAGATTTTTTTTTCTGTGATAGTTTGAGACACTGTATTTCAAGTAAAGAAAGAACCTTCTCTCTCTGTTGTAAATGAGTTCAGAGATGTGAGCACAGTGCTCAGAGACAAGAATTCTTAAATTCTGATGTTGACATTGAACTTTGCAATGGCTGCAGTTACATATTAATAACCTCTTTCCTCCTGTAAAATGAGGACAACAGTAAAGGGCTAGATTAGATTGTTGTGAAGATTCTCTTGTAGGCAGTGATAAGTGTACAGTGAAGTATCCTGTAAGTGTCATACATTATTGGAAGGGAGAACATGCCCAATGCCCTTTATGCCTCTAGTTATTGAGGGAGGTAATTTTGAGTTCTGAGTCAGCTATTAATTACAGAGACTTTAAAAAAATACAACATGGGGAGAGTTTTTCACTTGTTCTCTGTTCTACCTAGCAGACTTCAGGATGGTATGGGGATGCTACTGCATGTACAGATTGGCCTGTCTCCATATCCTGTCTCCTGTACAGCTGCAGGGTAACTGTCCAGACTATGTCTGTATTCGTTTGAGTCTGCACTACACAGCTGTACGTAGCGTAGGCATACTTTGACTTTGGGGCTCCATTTACATTTTCATGTTTTTCTGTGTATACTCAAAACTATAAAACAGTGGTTTTAATATTAGTAAGATTTTTTTTTTTTAATTCTCTACAGAATTTGGGTGGTTAAGAACCTCAAGTAGGACAGGAGGATTAAGAAAATTGATTTTTCTCTTCTGTCATCAGACATTTTATGACTTTGGGTGACTCTTCCTTTGCTACTACCATGTTTTTCTTTTCTCCCCTTTCCTTCCCCCTCTTTGCATTTCTATTCCTCCTTTTTAATTTTATTTTCTTCTTTCTCTCTCTGATACTGTCTTACAAGGTCCAACAAAAGGAAAGCCTCATGTCAGCTCTTCTTTCGCAGTCACAACTAAGGACCTTAAAAATCCAAGTTAAGATTAGAACCATAAACGTAAGTGAGACAGCACACGGGGAAAAAAGCTGAGCACTGCAGATAGCCCTCTTGGCATCAGGTTTATCTAGAAATACAAACTGTAAAGTTTCATAGATCTGAGGTAAGGTGAGAAATCCTTCCATGCTTTACTCAGGTGTTACTTGCATCTCAACAATGCGACTCAGTAGTGAAATAGCATCTGTTGCCTCTACCAAGCACAAGCACTCCATGTACATTTTTCAAAAGCACTGAAGTAACTGGGAACATTAGTTGCATTTTGACTGAGTAGAATTTATGCTCCCAAGTAATGTAAGCACCTTTGCCAAAATGTTTCTTGGGGAGGTTGTGTTTTATGATCTGGCAGCTTGAACCAAGATTTCCAAAGTTTACCAGAACAGACCTTATAAATAAACTATGAAGTCAATCTACTGCAAAAGATGTTAGGAAAATGCTCATTATACCTTGTCTCCTGTACTCATGAGATGCATTGTTTTGAAGGAGCTTCACAATGTGCCACCCTGCTTAGGCTGAACATTGAAGAGCAAAGGCTGTCAAAGAAATCTGAGTCATAGTTGCTCAAAGAGGAACTGATTTCTTCAGTAGTCAAACACTGGAACAGGCTTCCTAGGAGAGGTGATCTCGTCCCCAAGCGTGTCAGTGTTTTAGAGGCATTTGGGCAATGCCCTAAACAACATGCTCTACCTTTTGGTCAGCCCTGAAGTGGTCAGGCAGCTGGACTAGGTGATCATTGTAGATCACTTCCAACTGAAATAGTCTAGTTCTGTTCTGTTCTGTTCTGTTCTATTCTATTCTATTCTATTCTATCCTATCCTAATTCTGTTCTATTCTGTTCTAAATCTATTCCTATTCTATTCTATTATGTTCTATTCTATCCTATCCTAATTCTGTTCTAAATCTATTCTTATTCTATTCTATTATGTTCTATTCTATCCTATCCTAATTCTGTTCTAAATCTATTCTTATTCTATTTTATTCTATTCTCACAGCCCTCAAGATGGTGACCCACAGGACAAGGAACAGGTTGACAAAGTCCCTCCCACTGTAAGCAAGGACAAG
>JAVSBS010017032.1:0-21634 GCA_033124195.1 Coracias cyanogaster
GCTCGGGGAGCGCCGGCTCCTCCGCTGGGCGCTGAGCCGGGACCGGGGGCTAGCACCGGTGCCGAGGCCGACGTCTGCAGGTGCCGCCCGCACCAGCGTCTGCTCCCATCATCTTCTAGGCATGAGAGATTGAATCCATCTCCTGCGCAAATCCCTTGTCCGGCCTGGCACCGCGTAGCTGAGCGCAGGTGAGGCGGGCGGAGAGCTCAGCGCAGCGCCGGGGGTGCAGAAAGGAGCTGCAGTCGTGCGTGTTTCCGCAGCGCGCTGTCTGAGAAGCGGGCAGAGCGCTGCTCCCTGCGGCCTGGGCCCTTGCCGAGGAACTGGCACCGGGGCTCTAGGTCCTTCTCCAGGCTCATGAGCCGAGGCTTGCGTTTATCCTCAAGCTGGGGGTAGCTGAGGGCTCTGGTCCTGCCGAGGGACGCACATCCTCCTGGATCAAACTGGGATGCTATGCAGAAAGGAACACCAGGTTTGTTGGGGCAGCAAGACAGCAAATAAGAAAGGAGCCAAAAGTCCGTGCTGAGGACCTCTCTGCCGGAACAGAGGGAGCCTGGGACTCTGCCCCCCCATGAGATTTATGCACTTCATGTGGTGATTCTCCTACAAAATACATAAGCAGCCTTTATGTCATATGCTAGAGCATGTCTAGTTGTATGTGATCTGCTAGCACTGCTGTTTGTGTAGTCTTAAATCCAGAGTGCTGCCTTCAGGACTGGAAGGGCGAGAATGAGTATTTTGAATGGAAATGTGGCATCAAGCTTTCAGAAAATTGCTTAAACCCGCAAGTTTGTAAATTAGTGCTCAGGAAGCAATCTGCCACAGCACTAAGTGCCAGAGCCGTGTGAGCACACCGTGTTAGCCAGGGAGGAGGCTCTGGTTGTGCTCTCAGGTTTGCTGGTAAGGCTGCATGAGGAGCTCTTCCCCTCTTATCTCCAGTTTATTCATCCTTGTCTTTGTGCTGCCTGCTGTGCTGTGCTGTGCTGGCAGCGCTATCTGTGTGGCCCTGAGTGATGCAGACTGAAGAATTGTTATGGCTATTTTTTATTCTTCCTCCCACCCGTCCAAGTCTAATAACTTTGAATTCTGCTGGGAAATTGTGCACCTCCCTTCCCGAGACACACTTCTACACTGTATCTTCATTGACACAAGTAATGCAGGACTCTTCTGCGGCTTCTGATGCCCCAAGCAAGGTGGTGGGGTGCAGGATAGATAGAATTCTAATTGGTGAAAAGTTTATTTTCCATGATGCTTTGTGTTCACAGTGGGAGTATCTTTTTTCTGAGTAGGAAATATGCACAATAAAATACCATTGAAAGAATACGTACATAAAAACAAGCACTCCAAAATTAGGAAATGACAGGGTGAAACTTTTCTGTACAAAACAATGTGGCCTTACTGTAAAGGGCTTTTGGTCCATTTTGATTTTGAGATTTTTCATCATCTTTGCTGCAAGACTCCCTCATTTAATACAGAAGATGCCTCATGCCCTGTAAGTGAGTCCAGGCAGTGTTTCAATCACCATCCTTCCCTCGCACAGGCTGCAGGGTTGTGTGGGCAGTGGGAGCAGGTGGTGTGGGAGGTGAAATGCTGCAGGCAGCAGGGCAGTGGCGCTTCTGCTGCGGAGCTCATCTGACGCCTGGGCTGGTCCCTGCAACAAACTTTTCCTAGATAGCCAGTTTGTGCCATTCTTATTTTGAGTCCTCAGAGAGCACCTGAGACCTGAGCTGAAGGGGATATGATTTGGGAAAAGCTTCTGTTGAAGTTGTTGAGAGCTACACTATGAATCCGTGAAGCACTGCAGAACATGAAGACATCACAAGATCCAGCTCCCAGTGTTTCTGGTTACAGATCCAAAACTGAGGGCACTAACAGGTCTTTCTGTTCCTGCCCAGCCTCCCCTGGGGCATCCCTGCCCATAGCCCAGGACCCGATGTCAGCCCAGCCCACAGCTGTTGGTCGCTGCCCCAGTGATGCTGTAGGATGCTGTAGCCCCTGCCCTGCCAGTCCTGAGGGAGCAGCCAGCCTTTGTTGCTCCCTGATGAAAACTGTTTTAGAGCTCTAGTTATTTCAGTTTTAACTTTTGTCTTTCAAGGTCTTGCAATACAACTAAGAGAATAATGCCACCTTGCCTTACAGTGTTGTAGTGCAAATAATTTAGTATTTCTAATGAAATGAGCTAAGAAGGGTGGGAAGGCTAGAGAAAGCCCCACAGAGAAATTACTGGCATGGTGAGAGGCTGGAGAACCCCTGCTGGCATATGGCAACAGCAGATCCCATCTTAAAGCAACCACATGGGAGTGAAGAACGGGATGCTTCTTGTTTTACTCTTTGCTGTTCTCTTGAGTATCTGAACTGCTTAAAAACTAAAAGGTCCTTTGAAAGTCATGAGCCATATTAGCTGTTCAGTAAAACTGGAAATAATACTATGCTCTGTAATATTTTTCAGTGCATATCTTGTTACTCCCCATCTCCCAAAATTTTACTTTCTGAAGGGGAATATGCTGGCAGAGATGACCCTGTTCTGGCCCTATTGAAGTCAATGGGAATTTTCCTCTGACCACACAAGAGTCAGCATTTCATACAGGGAAAAAAAAAAATTGCATTCCTTTGCTTCCTTAAATTCAGTCAAGGTCAGCGTAGATTTGGTGAGCCCTAAGTGTTACAGAAAGCTGTTTCCTTGAGCCTGCAGATATGGTCCTTGTCTTAGGTAAACCAAACTGTGTTTTAAATTCCAATTTCAGAAGCAAACACAGATGTGATAATTACCACCTATGAGCAGGAAACCAAGATTGTAAATGGGTCAACATGCTGCCTGGGCTTGAGCCAGAGAAATGCTTTATTTATGTTACAGAAACCATGGTTTGTTTAGAAGGGAAGTTTTAGATTAAATCTTATTCTTTTAGGGGTAGGTCTAGTTAGTGAAGCTTGTGCTATCACTCATTCTCCATCATTCTGCAGAGATACCATCTGCTGCATATTTTATTTGCTTTGTATTTTATTTGAAATAGTGTTAATAACATTTTTCTCAATATTAATAATAGAGGATTGCTGTGAACTTTGGCTTAACTGTGTGTGTAAATGATTTGGGATAGTACTTATACAGGCAGTAACACACCATCTGTGAACCTGCAGATAGTAAGTATTAGTAAGTTCGGTTTGAAAGCCCCACCATGCAAGAGTAGTTGCCCTTGCCCTCAATGTGAGCTTTTCCCCAGCAGCAGCATCCCCCTCGATGGGTGGGCAGTGCAGATTGCGAGATCCTTGAGGAGCGGTGCTGGCTCTGCGGGATATGGAGTTGGTCTGACAACATAGGTACAGCATGCAAGTGTCTCTGGCCTGCTTGGTAGCGGAGGAAGGCGTGAGGGTGAGCTTCCAGAGGAAAGAGGACACCTTCCCTGAAAATACAGTTTTGCACTGATGAAGACTTTGTGCTGAGCACTTTCACAGGGATGAAAAGCAGTTAATGAGATGCAGAGCTCCTCTTTGCCCAAGCTCTCATATTGCCAGAATCCAGCCCTTGCTAGCTGTGCTGGCAAAATCTCAACTCAGTCTTTCTTTGGGCTGAAAAGAAGCCATTTTGGTAAGCAAGCCTTGTGCCCCACAGCTCAGAAGAGGAAGGCAGGAGAGGGACCGTATCCCCTGGAAACTGCAGGGGGCACAGTGTCATTACCAGAGGGCTGGGATAATTAGATGCTGTTCTCTTGCCTTCCCCAACAACAAACCAAGATGGGATGGTTAAGTGGCAGAAAACCAAGTCCTGGCTTTGCTTGCTTATCCATGTAAAGGCGTTGTGGCATTATGCTGGGTTGGTGCTTTAGCTCATTGCCAAGCAAGAAGTGATACCTGCTGGAATCACCTTTTGGCTTGCAGCAGCGGATTGCACAAGGTGCTGGGTGGCCCAGGTGGTCCTTTGGGCTCATGGTGTGTAGCCCAAGGTGGTACCATTGCAGATGTGCTGGCAGCTACAGTGAGCCTTGAAGCAGGGGCCAGATGGAGCAGACAGCCGATGGGGCCAAGGCAGCATAGTGCCCTCCTGTCAGCTGCCGGAACTGGTGCTGAACTGGGAGGGAGCTCCATGGGCATCGATGCAAAGCGGCAGCAAATCCTGTCAAGAAGCCCCATGTCACATCAGGGACATAGCCCCTGTCATCCTGTAACACAGCATTTGCTCCTGTCCTCATCAAAAGGGATGCGATGCAGGAGGATTTGCTAAACAGCCAGTGCTGTGAATTTGAGAGATTAGGTTCGCTTCACCTTTTCAAAATATTAAAAAGCACTGAATAGAAAAGAATTGTTGTTAATAGAACACTTTCTGCTACTGCATAATACTTTAAATATATTAGTCTAGAAGCTGAATATATTTGGTGTTACTTTTGGTGTGTTTCTCTTCCATGCAGCTGTAAGGAGCAGATCCCACTCCCCTGTTCTGGCCCAGAAGGATGAGCCATTTGCTTTCAATGTGGGGACACAGATATGACCGTCTGAATGGTATCCTGGATTTTTTTTTTCCTGCAGAAATGCTTAGTACAGCTGACGTTACCAGTTCAGCAATCTACAGTGCTGAATAATCGTAAACATGTTTGTCCTACTTATTCCCCTGGAGGATTTTTCCACTTAAAATATTTAAAGGAATATGTGCTTGCTGTGACATAGGTCTATTTTAGAAATACTGTCAGATTATGCTAACGTTAAGTTCATAGATTTAGAGATTATTTTCCCACAATTAAAAACCAAAAGGTTTTGTGTATAGATAAAGAGCTCTTTACTAGCTGAAAATGTAACTGTCTAAGCAAAACTATTTGTTTTATTTATAGAAAATCATCTGATATTAAATACCTATGTGTGAAGAGACTTTTTTTTTGGTCTTAGAACTGATAAATTAGAAACATTTCTTTCTCAGTTATGTCAACTCTGTGAAATACAGCTAAGAAAATAAGGAGTTTGATACTGCTTGAGCACTTGCTTTTTCTATACACTTGTGATAGTGTTAGATTCCATAAACCTTTCACCTCTAATATTTGTCTGAAGAAATCTAACAGAAAATACAGATTTTTTCAAATTATGTAAATGAAAATAACAAGAGCAAACTACTAACAATTTTGAATAGCAGTATAAGGATTGCTTCCTCTTGTGTAAGCTTAATGTTTATTCTTGGGAATAAAGAAGAGGGAGTGACTGGGGAAATGGTGTTTCCAGAGCTTCTGGGAAGCACTGTTAATAGTTTAATAGAATTTAATATCGTATTTGTTAGAGTTTCAACAAGAATATTAAGAAGGAGTTAACTTCCTAGTTTGGTTTTCATTTGGTACCAGTGTTGTTTGCAGATTGAGTCAAATAAAGTGTAATGATTTATTCAGATACTAAACTACAAAGCTAATTCATTAAGGAAGTTTATTAAATACTATCTGAAAAATAATGTTTATAATGGTACAGTGAGTTGGATCATATATCCTCCTAGTCAAAAAAAGAAGAGATTTTTTCCAAGTATCTGGCAATTCTGTATGTATTTTACAACAGAAGGATACATTTAAGTTGGTAGAGATTTCACCTATGTTTAGGTGACTGCATTTTTAGGTAGTAAATGAGTCAAATGGAGAAGAATGTGACAAGTACTTTTCATAGATGGAGTTATTTATCTGTTTTTCAACTTGGCAGGTTCCTGTGATGACAGGGAACTGACCAGAGAAGATATGGGCTGGTGATTCCTGCAGGTGAAGTGTAGCTCAATGCGTAGAAGATAAACCTTCCCCGTGATCTCTACCCTCCAACTTGGCAGCAGCCCCTTGCCCTGACCTGGCCAGCTCTGTCCCTGCAGGAGCTGGAGCAGCCGCTCCAGGCAGAGCCCTGAGGGGCAGCTTTCTCCTCCCTTCAGTTCTGGTCTGTCAGCACCTTTCTGCAGCTGGGGCCAAGCTGTTCTATTTCTGAGGAGAACCAAAACAAATAATTCTGTTAATCAGCCTTCATGCCTTCTAGCATTTTCTACAGACTTTTGTTTTTTGATTGATTCTGAGCTCCCAGTGAAGCTTTGCTGTAAGGAAGATACTAATGTAGTGTCTCATTTAGTGTCTATTGTCTTGAGGGATCGTACTACCACTTTCCCTTGTGCAGGGGGCTTACGAAGGCCCCCTTTTGTACCTGAAGTCCCGTTCCTATGAAAATGTGTAGGAACCTTGTAGCTCACAGCAGTCTGTACTCCTCTGTCAAATTTGGTTAGAGCTGCCAGAGAATTTTGACGATTACTAGTTCATACATGTACAAAGACATATGGTGCCTGTGTGTCTTGGTTTCCTTAGGAAACAAAGTTAAAAATGACATCTATATCCTTTCCAAAGATCAGCAGCCAAATTATGACATCTGTGTGCATGGGGAAATCCCTCCTCTATGACTTGTGTACTTAGTGGCAGAAAACATAAATGCAAAACTTGAAAAAAATAATAGCTATCTTCATGGGAAGCTACAAAGCTTATGGGCCTGGCCAGTGTCCATAAAAAAGCTGGGTTGAAAACCAGTTCCAGGGTCAGAAGGGGCAACAGCTACCCAGTCCAACCTCGCCATGCTGTTGTTCCTTTACTTATACTTTTAGGACTTGTTTTCCAAATTTTTAGCACTTTTGTACAACTGTCTGTAAGGAAGATGAGAGATTGGAGAAGTGTGCATCACAACTGCACATAGTAGTGGTTTCAAGAGTGAATTGTACTGTAGCAAAATAAATTATTTCCACTCAGTATTTGCATTTGTACCTTATACTGCAAGCCTGTTCTGGTGCTTATTAGAATCATAGAACCACAGAACTGTTTTTATTGGAAGAGCTCTTTACGATCATCAAGTCCAGACATTAGCACAGCACTGCCATGTCACCACTAAACCATGTACCTAAGCACCACATCTACAAGGCTTTTTAAATGCCTCCAGGGGTGGTGACTCCACCAATTCCTTGGGCAGCCTGTTCCAGAGCTTTACAATGCTTTCTGTAAATAATTTTTTCCTAATATCCCATCTAAACCTCCCATGGTGCAACTTGAGGCCATTTCCTCTTGGCCTATTGCTTGTTACTTGGGAGAACAGACTGATCCCCACCTCGCTACAACCTCCTTTCAGGTGGTTGCAGAGAGCAAGAAGGTCTCCCTCAGCCTCCTTTTTCCCAGGCTACACAAACCCAGTTCCCTCAGCTGTTTCTTATAAGACTTGTTCTCTAGGCCCTTCACCAACTTTGTTGCCCTTCTTTTGACATACTCCAGCACCTCAATGTCCTTCTTGTAGTGAGGGGCCCAAAAACTGAACCCAGTACTTAAGGTGTGGCCTCACTAGTGCCAAGTATTGGCGGGCAATGACTTCCCTGCTCCTGCTGGCCACACTATTTCTGATACAAGCCAGGATGCTGTTGGTCTTCTAGGCTACCTAGGCACACTGCTGGCTCATATTCAGCTGGCTGCCAGCCAACACCCCCAGATCCTTTTCCACCAGGCAGTTTTCCAGCCACTCTTTCCCAAACCTGTAGCATTGCATCATCCATGCCTTCTCAGTATTTTTTCTGTGATTTAAAATAAGAAGGCACAATTCGGCATTTTCTGGTATTGCCCAGGGAACTGGGGCTGTCCAGCCAGAGTTTAGGGTCAGAAGCTTTTGGTGGGACCAAGGGCTGTGGGTGGGCCTGAAACACATTGTGGAGGATGGGGCAGAAAGGGGGTGCTTAAGGAGGAAGAGATTAAAATCTGATAAACAGGTATGCATCTGGAGGCAAACCAAAGCCGTATAGATCTTTAATTCTATTATTTTCCCAAATCCAATATCAGTAATACACGAATGGGTTAAATATTTCATTTGAAGAAACTGCCTGAAAGATTATTTAGCAGAAAAACAATATAAAGAACATCATGCAGTGTTTTGTGTTTTGTATGTCCATCTCCTCAAACTCCCCTCCCTGCCTGTTGCCATATACATGCCGTAAATCCTCTACATTGTTGCTCTATAAGGAACTGTGCAACTGGTTCATTGTTCGTATGTCAGTTTGCATATGCAAATGGTACAACGCCATACATTTCAGCAGCAGAAAAAGCTGTTTCTATAATCAGGAAAACTAGCAATTAATGAGGTGGGAGTAGAAGCAGGTATTGCTATAGGAAGGAACAGCAGGCTTTTGTGCTGTTTCTCCATGACTTTTTGTGTCTCTGCTTGGGTTTTAAAAATGTTTGTTGTCTTTCTGGTTTATTCTGCCTTCTAAGGGCTCAGCACTATGTAAACATGCAATTGAAAACTTATTGACTCTGAAAATGAATTTAAAGGTGAAGAGACTTGATCTGAAAAAAAATAAATAACTGAAAAGCAAGCTTTTAGAAATCTCGTTTCCTCAGCAGATGTGTTTCTTTCCAGGCTGCCTTACAGCTGAAGGTGGGAAAATAGGAAATGACAACAACTGAGGCAAACTTTCAACAGAGGCAAGCATGTGTAGGAGTTGGGAGATGCAACCTGGAGGGATCACAAACAGGAGATGCTGCCTTCTGGACATTTGTTCTGCCACAATTCCTGTATATACTTACACATAACCCCTGTATTTATCTACTAGCACTCTGTCCTGGTATACACTAACGTATTGTACAAATGCTTTAGGATCATAGCATAGTATTTAAAAGGAAACACAGATGTTCAAGAGCAATTCAGAGAGGAAATGAAAAGAGGAAGAGCATCTGGAGACTTGAGTCAGGGCTGGAGCTCTGGTTGTTGGTTGATTTAGTACTCCTGGGTCCTTGCGATCAGATCTGGCCTTTCTGCTTTTTAGTAGGTGCCCCAAAGCATTCCCCAGCATACCTGACATTTCTCTGGGATGGGACTATGCACCGTGCGATTTCGAGGCTCTGGAGGAAGGACAGACAGCTGAATTGCTTTGATGCTGAATTCAACAGCAACATTCACAGCCACGAGTTTTAGATCCCTTTCAGTTCTTACAAGCCTCCTGGTAATGTTGGTGTCCAGAACCAGTTGTCTGTGTTAAGAAAAGTTGGCAAAGGACAGCCACCGAAAGAGAAAGAAGTCTGAGGACTCTTCTCTATCCAAGGGTTTTGTGTTTGAGTCACTGCTTTGAGTTCAGGTAAAGCTGGTAAACCTGCTCCTTTTATAGATGTAATAGGCAGGCTTGTGAGCATTTGCACAACAAGCTGTTACACCACCTGTGGCGGTGATAAATATTTTAAACTCTGCTGAATTTGTTTCTTAACAAAACACTTGATTACAGTTACCTGTGTGTTTCTGGTGTGGTTGTGTCTGTTTGCTGAGTATCTGTACATCTGAACAGGCTTGACAGAAAATTATTGTGTTATTCAGCTTCTCTCAGGTTGAGGAATACAGAGGCTGGGAACAGTTTTGTGTTGGAAATGTAGTGCAATATTATCGTAATTCCCTGGTATTTGTCGGGAAGGGTGTTTCCTTAACATTCCCCACAGCTCTGTATTTGCTTTCCCTTAACCTCTCTTTGTCCTTGGTGAAATGTGGGATTTAATGAACGCTAAGGCTTACATACATAGTCAGTCTCTTCTGAGCTACATCTTATTATTTAAATAAACATTTTTATATTGTGTACCCTTCCATTGACTTTGTCAATGCATAATCCTGGAAATAGCGAGTTATCTTTTACTATCAGGGATGTAGTTTATGTCTCCTAATAGGTAATATAGGCGTTATCTCTGTTTAATGTAGAAATCTCTTCCTTTCCTTGAGCTTTGGTACTGTATATTATGTGCTGTCTAAATCTAGTCAAACTTAAAAGCAACACAGAAGACATTTGACGGAGATCAGCCTTAAGGTCAGTTCTTTGTTGTCTTTGGATTTTGCTGTGAATGGTTTGAAGAAAGAGTAGAATCAATGAGATAGGAAGGTGCAGGGATTTCTATTTCCATTTTTTTTTCCAATTCACATTTAAAGTGTTCAAAAAGATTTATTAACATAAATTGTCAAGACAGAACTTCCTTTTTGTTTTCTGTTGGATATTTTATTCTGCACTGGGGTATTGACTGTTTTAATCTTCTAAACACACTCTTCAAACCTCCCGGAGGTTTCTGCCAATACGGCTAATTCAGGCTCCTAGGACGGCAGCGAGAGAGAAGTAGGAGAATACAGGCAACACTTGTGGAGGCCAAAGGTATTAAAGGGTTCAGAGAGGAGGAAGTCCACTGAGGGCTATTAAATGTAATGGTCCAGATGCAACTGTGGTGTTAGTGGAGATGTGGACTTGAAATGCAAACTGTTTGGTTAGATCAGGAGATTTTGAAGTATTATATATGTGAATTTGGAGATGTTTTTATCTAGTATGTGGTGGTTTTCTAGATAACCTTCCTTTTTGGGAGGTGGTACGAACGTTTGCGCGCCCGGACCGCGACACAAAATCATGTATGAGTATTGCATTTGCATTGGGTTTTTTTGTTTCTCAGAGATAGAAAAGAAAATGTACCCTTGATGAAGCTTCTTTTAAATAATATAACATATAAAAGACTATGATAGCTTCAGGTTTAGGCAAGCTAGACAATGCTCATTTTTGAGTGACTCGTTCTTTTTGGAAATTGAGTAGAGTTTTACCAATATGAATAGGATAGAGCCTTAAATGCTTAAAAATTAGCAATGCCACAAATTACATACAGCAACAAAAGTGAACTGAGTACCACTAGCAGAACACATAAAGGAGTGTACATATGGGTTAGGTGAGCTTCTGCATTTAGAGAAAAAATGATGAAAAGCAAGCTGCTTATGGAAACAATTTTCGAGCTATCCTGGGTCATAAATAATTTGTGCCAAAACACAAAGCACTAAAAATATTTCTTCACTGCTGGTTTGACTGTTTTAGTATTGGACCAAGCAGCTAAATTTGAACAACTGCTGTGTGCATAGGTTGCATAATTTTTAAAAATTATTATCCTTTCAGGTATAATGGAGTATCTGCCAGCTGGGACACAGAGACAAGTTTGCTGCCTTTAACATTTTACAGAAGAAGAAAGAAACTGCATGCATACAAAGAAAAAAGAATGTTAATTTCTTTATAAAACCAAATGACACTGTTGTTGACTCCATGTGAACAAGAACATGTGGATTTTTTTTTTCAGCCTGCATTCATTGTCTTTTAAAGATAATGCAAGTTTTGATGGTGCCTTTATGTGCCATCATTCTCTTCATAAAGTGAAAAATGCTTTCATGTTTCTGATAGGGAAATGATAATTTGCAATCTTGAAGAGATTGTCACATAAAGGAGATTGCATGTACTGAACTGCATATGCTGCACAGATGAGGTAATGTCTGTGGTGCACACTTGAGATTAACCTGGTTGAAGCACAGGATACCGTTTTAATGATGAATTAAAAAACCAAAGGGGTGTGTGTGAACATATTACTTTGGGCAAAAAGGTGAAATCCTTCTCTAAGAAGGTTAAACATGGGAGAAAAATGCTGTGCTGCAGAAATGAGCTGGAGAATTAGTGCATTGTCAAAGGGAGTTTGGAGAAAAAGAGTGTCTTCCCAACTTGACACATGACTTAATGAGGGGCTGACGAAGTATAGTGGAAGTATAGAGGGGAAATATAGATAAAATTAATTCCAGTTTCCCCTTACCATCAGACTTCCAGGTGTTATGTGTTTTCTTTGTCTCTCGAGTCTAATAAAAGACTTGTGGGAGTCAATGAGAATATTTTTGTCTCTGTATTCTATTTTTCCCCAATAATAGAAATGTTGAGAAAAAAAATGAAACACCATGGTAGTCCAAAAGGTATTTCTTTAGATGATGTAGATTGCAAATTATTTCCTTCCAGGACAAGCAGTATAGTCCTAGATCATAGTTCCGCTTTTAAGCTGATTTTGATCTATTTTCACAAAACTAAGGCTTTAAGAAATGTAATTGCCAGAAGGTTTCAAAATCTACTTAGTATTGCATGTGATAAGCTATGTTGAAACATGCCCTTTCAAAAATAACTTAGATATGATCAGTTCATATACTACCTGAAATAAACTGCTTTATATATAAAGTGGGGAAGAGTGTGTTTCGTAAATTACTGCACGAAGCTTTAGAAATGTGGCACAGAATTGGATATCTATATAATTTTTAGCAATTGCTGAGACTTTGTAGCCTAATGATGAGAGTTTTTACATTTTCCAGATGTTGGGAATTTCAGTCTTTGTTGTGCAAAGAGACTTTTTTCTCTAATTATATATATTCTTTTAAACTGAAATCATAAGCTGTTTCACTAACATGCTCCATTTATCACAACAGTCTGAAGAGTGCACCTTCAAAAATAGCTTTTGTTTAACTGCAGAAGTGGAAAGGAAAGCTGAGAGGTAGTTTTATTAATTGAAAGAAGGGTTAATCTTGTACAGTGAACTTCTTGTACGGATACTCAGAAATCTGACCAAAACCTCAATTGTCTGCTGATGTGCCATTTCAACTAGTTACAGTGAAATGCATTATATGAACAGGATGAAGGATTATATTAATATAAAAGTCCTTAGATACATGTTTAGAATGATAGACTATAATTGTTGATAAGCAAGTGGAAGAAACAACTGTAATTAGACAACTGTACATAATGTTAATAGTTTTAGGCCAGCCACTGAGAATCCTTTTCCCTAGAAAGACAGCTAGGAATACCAACAGAAGCACGATTCAGGTCAGTGTACGCCAACTCAAGGATTGCTGCTTGAAGTCAAGCTACAACTGCCAGTGAAAAGTGATCTCAGTTAATGCACCTTCCCGCACAGCATCTAGAGAAGTGGAGGGAGGTATTATTCCTGGGTTTGTTTCATATTACATTTCAGAATATGAGTTGGTCTCCTTGTGTTTCCCAAGCCCAACACCATCAACAATGCAGCTGCCACAACGTGTTTCATTTTAGCCGCCAAGTGAAGGCTACCATACCACTTGTTGTGTGCAGGGGATTTCCCAGACTGAAATTGCTACACTTTTACTGTGCATTGCATGTGCAATGGTTCTGAAGCTTCTGGGAAGTGTTGAATTTACTGTAAATGTGCAATAAATCTGGCACTTGGAGAGTGTTTTGAGCTTACTGTGAATGTGTGAATCAGTCATGCAGTCTATTAATGGTGAATCGGAAGCTTCCAGGCAGCGTCTGACTTATGGTGTGTGAATATGCAGTTAGAATCACAGGTTAGTTTGGGTTGGAAGGGACCTTTGAGGACCATCTAGTCAAACCCCTCCCTGCCATGGGCAGGGACACCTTCCATTAGACCAGCTTGCTCAAAGCTCTATGCAACCTAGCCTTGAACACTGCCAGCAGTGTAGCATCCACAGCTTCTTTAGGTAACCTCTTTCAGTGCCTCGTCATTCTCATGGTAAAAATTTTCTTCCTTATATCTAATCTAAATGTACCCTCTTTTAGTTTAAAGCCATTGCCCATTGTGCTAACACAGTTGTTCTGGACAAGACCTTCAGAAATGCATTGCATTTCCAAATGACAAGTATCTGGAATAGGGGACCTATCTGGGGAGACCTGGGCTAGGGCAGCTCAGTGCAGGTTGTTGCAAAGCAGGTCAGTGCCTTCTGCCAATCAGGGCTACTTCAGGCTTTGTCTTAGGTTTGTTTTTCCTTAAAGTGAAAATTGAGGAATACTAAACTCCTGCAGAGAGATTAGAGGGCTGTATAAGGACAGAAAAAAAACATATTTTTTTTTTCATCATGGCTTTGCAGTATCTTCTCATAAGCTGTGTACGAGATAGTGATGGAGTGGAGAATGTGGCGCTCCCAGAGAGGCAGCGTTTGGGGGAAACATCTATGGTTGTGTGTCCAGACTGGCTCTTCTTATGAAAGCAGTGTTGCCATCTTACTGTACATGTGCTTTGCCTATTTTAATAAATCAGCTGGAGAATGTTTTTTTTCCTTTTTTATCTCATTGTGAATCATTTTGCTGCCTAGTCTTGAGCCTCGAAGCTATTTTTAATTTTAAGACAAGGTCTTTCTTGATGAGGTGATAATCTAAAATGGCACAGGAGGTACCTGATGCAGCGTGTTCTCATTTGGGGGCTCTGTTTTAGTGATAGAAAAAGGAAGCTTGAAAATAAATTGTTGACTTTATAGATCTAAAGATGTTAACTTTTCTGCACATGTGTATTTATAGTTTTGAAGATTATACTACAACTTATATGCCAAAGAAATACATTGATGCCATGCAGTGGGTTATACATTTTTCTATACAATCTCACTGTATGTGTAGAAATACACATATTGCATAATGAGCATCTCAGAGAAGAAGCTAGGGAAAGCTGCCCGGCAGAGGATATGGAGAGGATTTGAAGATAGACTCCTAAAAAAACACTGGGGAAGATGGGCACCACTTACAAGTTTAAAGCCTCCAAAAAACAAGAGCGCGGAAGGAATGTCACCACTTCAGGAAATATGCACCAACAGCTAATATTGTAGCTGCAGATGGATGTTTGGGCACAATAGTTGATAGCTGTCCTAGCACCAGTACAATGGGTGCTTCTGCCCTACAAACAGCTGGTTGTGGGTGGTGAAATTGCTTGCTTAAAATCAACTCAGGCCACTACCATCCTTTTTCTTTTCCCTTACTGTTTCTCTCTAGGATGACTGTGGCTTCCAGGGGCATCTTTAATAATGCTTCCTTGGCATGTACACCAAAGGTATCTCTAAATTTTTCACTATGTTTCCAGAACAGCTGTCTATTCCTTTCTGTTTGCAGGCCTCACCCTCTCCCCAAGGAAGTGACAGCAAGCTGTGAGCTTCTGGAGTCGAGAATCAGACCCTTAACTGCCATAAAAAGTAAAAAACCCCAAAACAATCAGTCTCTGTGAACTTTGGCATATTTTTCTAATTGATGTGAATGAGATGAAAGGGATAGCTGACTTCTCTGACCTCTGCAGGTTAATTGTGTATCATGTGTTTGGTGAATAAAAGGATGTGCCATAGCTGCAGAAATGGGAATTGACACCATTCTGCTCTTTAACATCCATTGGTGTGTGTCGTCCAAACACATTAACAGCTGTCACCCTTCATTTCTCTTCTGCTCACCTCCCACATTGTTCATTTGCATTATGCAACTCACTGAGTTAAAAAGTTTGATGCTTAGAATTATTGAGGCTCTTGTTACAAGTTATTTTCATAAAAGTATTAATCTGCTGATTCTCTTTCTATCTTTACCAGAGCAAGACAGCAGAACAGTCAGCAGAACACTTGGGCAGGTTCCTCCATGTGCTACTGTATTGGAACCTGCAGGAGGAGCACATTGACATAGGTCTATGTTACAGATAAGATACTTATCAAAGGAATAGGTTCGTCAGTGGTGCAAACTGCTGTGCACATTGTTAGGACTGACATCTGCTCTCCAATAAAATTATTTTGAGTTGATTTTGTGGTATTTCTTTGTCAAAAATGAGTAGTATTGAAAAGGCTTTGAGCAAAATTGGTTTTATATTATACATTTGTGAAAGATTATTCCCATGTTTTCATTTCATTAAAGCTTTTGTGTTTGGCTGTAAACCAAGCTTCTGCCGTGTCTTACTCCTCATTGAAGGTTTTGGAGCAATCCAAGCTGAGGTTCATCATCTTACTGCATTGCTTCAGTCAATTCAAAGTTGAAATGTTATGCTTGTGTTTTAAATTATGTATTTAAGCCTCTTTCTTCTGGAGAAGAGGTCTAATGCAGACAGTATGAGCTTGCTTTCACTTCCCTTGGTTAGGATGGGCAGTTACCCTGTATGGTACAAATTACACTCTAGGAAAGCTAGCACATACTGTGTGTATGCTGGAGCTCTATTTGTCCTGCTCTCATCTGGTCTGTGGGAATTGATTTGAGAATTGAAGGGGTGGTTGGGCTGGCTGTTAACTACTATGGGAGCGTTAGACAAGTGGGACTGAAGATACTGTTCAGGAGAAGGTCTGTCCTAACATCTGTCTTGCTAGTTAATTATACTTATTGTAGCTATACTCAGTAACCTTTTGGTAAGAAGTTTGACCCTCCTTTTACAGCTGCAAAAAACTGTAAAAGTTTTAGTATAGGTACAGTCATACTTCTTATGCTGGTACAAAGCAGAATGTAATTCAATAAGCATACTAAATAAATATTGGAATATAGGCTAACAACATAAGTACTTTTGCCATGATATATCCAGATCCATGGTAAGAAATACAGGAAATACAAGTTTATGCTGGCACTGTTAAAACAGCAACACCTTTTAGTTTCACAGGGACTGATTTGTGTGAGTCACTGACGATGAAAAGGTTATGCTTGAAGAACTTGGTTCAATAACTATTGTATTTAGATGGAGCTTTTTCTGGGCTTTGGATCAAATTTTAACTTCCAACTTAAGGTATTTGGAAGTTAGAAGGTATTTTAAATGCCCCTGGATTTCTTTTGATGTGTTGAGTGTGTTCCCAAGTGAATAATAGTTTGAAGGAATGGCTTGTGCTTGACAGGGAACTTTAGAAATAGTGCAACTTACTTTTTACCACTGTAAATCTTTGCTATAGGAAAGTCATAGTTAAAGCTAAATCTGAATGTGACTGTAGGGAGGACAATGCAAGGGAAGTAGGCAGGACCATTTTCTATTACAGTGATTAAAAACCACAGCAGTGTACTCTGGGCTGTGAATTAGTTTGGAAAGGTAACCTTCCAAGTGGTGGAATAAGCAAGAAGGGGATAAGGCACTTATTGTGAGCAGCTTGCTTAAACACAGCATTAAGATACATGGGCGGTCTGTTTAAAATCACTTTGTTTAGCAAAAAAGCAACAATTAGAATTAGGAACAGTTTGCCTCAACATTAAAAACTAATTTCCCGGCTGTGACTTCATGGCAATATCTGTATCATATGAAAGACCTAAACCCAAACATTGGTCAAAAAAATCTAGAAAGTATCCAGAAGTATATTTGCATGTGATCCCTTGTTGGTTTCTTTGAATTATCTGAACTTTTCCACCTATCATTTTCAGGATAAGCTGTGAAATATAGCCTTCCAGTTATGACTGGCTATGAAATCACATTTTTCTAGGAACTGGCAAGTCCTGTAACTGTGCAGACTCTCTTCTTTAGTTGCCTTGTAATGAGAGAATGTATGTTTGGAAACATCATAATAGGTTAAGTATGTTGGCTTTCCTTCTGATCACTCTCTCTTCCCAGATGTCTCAGATGCTGCTTGCAGGGTTTTGGTCTAGAGCACAGCCCCTGTCTTTACCTGGGCTGTGGCTGCCTTGCGAAAGCTACGCCTGCCTCACTGCTCAGCACATGCAGTTCTCTCTGAGCAGGGTTTCAGCAGGGTTCCTCTTTTGCTCACAGCTTGTGCCAACTCATTTACTCCCTGACTTGAGTTACTATGATCCTATTATGTCCCAGCTGCATTCTTTACATTGGCTGCCTATAAAGCATAGATAAATTTAAACTGGTAGTTTTGATTTTTGAAGCACTTAGCAGCATAAAGCTTGGCTATGTTTGAAGATCATCTTCAGCCCTTGCCTTCTGCGAATCTGTTGTTGTCCAGGGTTCGCTGTGTAATGTTTCCCTCCCTTTTGCTCTGAATTTGGATGTACACTCCTCTTCAATAGGGTGCAACCTACTTTGTTTCTCACCTTTCTGAAAAAGCTTCTTTTTTATTTTTAGTGTGTAATGGAATTTGATTACTAACAACAGCTCTGTACCTTCTTTCCCTCCTTCTCTGAAGCCATGTTTGACAGGAATTCAACAACTGCTGTTTTAGTACTCTTGCTAATACAGGTGCAGTTGCTCAGTGGTAATGTAGGGCACTGTGCCTTTGGAGGTCTGGATAATGGGCCCTGCTCACCAGCACAGGAATGTGGCACAATAGCTCTTCCGTGGAGGTTTCTAAGTACAGAAACCCATTTTGGGAGAGCATTTTGTTTAAAACATTTGCATGCTAATCTTCCAGAATAGCCACATGTTCAATACACGAGCCTGCAACTACAACATATACATGTCAGACTGGGTGACTTCTAGGACCTCAGCTGTGATCTGCTCTTTCACTGCAGCAGTGGTTGCATCTAATGGACTGGTGAGACAGCTGATGCACCTTCCCCAGGAAGGGCAGTTAGTGCTCTGTTTAATAACCTAAAGGCTGGACAGAGGGTCCTAACCTAGCCCCCATGCTTGAGAAGGAAGAGGTTGTTTCATAGTGGACTTCAAGAGCATGACAGTGTTTTCACATCCATCTGCTTTTTCTCCTGTTTCTCTGTGGATTAATCCTCCCTTCCCCTTTCCCAAATGTACCTGTGAAAACAATTATCTGTTTTAGGCAGACAACATAGTACTCTGAATGAAGCCAAAAAGTGTGTTTCTGAGGAGTGTGTCTGATGAAGAGATTGGGTTATGAGGGTGGGAGATCAGCAGGCTACATTAATGCATGAGGAAATGTTTCTGGGTCTGACAGAAGAAAACCCTGTCAAAATAAACAGTGTTTCCACAGACTGGTCTGGGTCACAGGAACGTCTTATTTTGATGATGAAAATGTTCCACATGGCCATCCTCCTACACAGTCTTTTCTGTATTAACATACTACCGTATCACGTGAGCCCAGCAGTTCAATTTTGTTTTGCATGGGTGTATTCTTGAAGCTTTTATTGATGGTGTGTTTTTTTACGGGGTGCTATCATTCTGCTCTCTATGCTGATCAGTTCTCCCCTCTACTTTGCTCTGCTTCTAATCTTCCACCATAGCAGCTTTCATCTTTCAGGTGAGAATGGGACTATAATAAAATGCTTTTATGGTGTTGTCAACATAGTATTTTCTGCCTTTCCTTCTGCATCGTAATGATATGAGATTTTTCTCTGCTCTTTAAGAGAAAGTCACACGGGACTGTCCTCCCTGACCCTAGAGCAGCTGCAGTTAATGCCAAACCCAGGAACATGCAGCAAACACCCCCTGCTCAGGGATCTTGTAGAATATGTTATCTGTATTCTCAGCAGCTTCCGTTTCTCATTCTCAGCTTTATTCCCCTACTGGCCTCAGTACTGTCTCTTCCTTGCTGCTTCAGAAAAGGTTACATTTTTGGTTTATGCTCTCCCTGTACCCTAAACCCTCATTACTGGAATCTGTGGTGTGAGTTTCTCCCTATAAGTAAATTAATCACTTCTCTTATCAAGTTAGTCCATATTAAGTCCTCTATCACGGAAGCTATGTGCTCAACTGCTCAGTGGCTTGGTACGTGTCTGTCAGGCGCCATTGCTTGTGGCGGCTGGTGCAGGCAGGCAGTTGTGTCGCAGCGTTGGAGCAGTCTTCAGCCTTCCCTGTGTTTGTCCCTAGCTGCCAGGTTTTGGGTGGAGAAGCCAGCATCTGTGCATCTGTCCCCACTCAATCTTCCCTTGAGCCTTTTTTTTGGCCTTTCCTCTTTATAAATGGAGCCACTGGAGGCCTGAACTGGGTGGCATTATCCACTTTGTCCTGCAATTTGCTAGCAAACAAGACAGTTATGTCTACCTGTCAATAGAGGGGGCAGGAACAGAGGGATACAAATGCAGACAATAAGCCACATGTGCAGTTCCTAAAGTGTGCTCGTGCGATGTGTCTGATTAGGATACTGGTAGGGGAGATCAGCAGGCTACACAATGCGTAAGAAAATGTTTAGAAAACATTTAAAGATCAGGGGAGACCATCTATTTTCTTCCCCATGCTAACTCTGGGAGCTGCACCTGCCAGCCACCCCAGGAGCCTTCCCAGCCTCTAACACACTTGGGTTGCCTCGGAGCAAAACAGAAAGAGCAGGGAGCTCCATTTCAGTTTTGTCAGGCTAGTGGCTGACACAGCAAGTGCCACAAGGATACAGGATTTTGTAAGGACGTTGCTTAAATCCAGTGGGCCATTTCAAACACCACAATTCCTCAAGTAACAGTAGGTTGTAGAGAAAGCATGTTTTCCTCCCTTCAGACTGGGGCCTCCAAAAGCACCATTGAAAACTTAGGTCCAGTTTCAAAGCTATAAAAGTATACTCAGCTTTTCCCCCTCCAACAGGCCCAGTGCCAGCCCACTCTCCTGCACCCTGGGGTGACAGCCAAGACCACCCCAGTGCAGAGATGCTGCAGCTTGCAGCATGTGAAACATAACTTGGAAACCTCTCTGCTCTAGAGCACGATACAATGTAATCAGATCAAACACTATCATTTTTACTTCCACTTGGAGCTTTGCTAGGACTGAAGCAGCAGACCAGCATTAACTGCTAGATGCTTATCATCACGCTTAACTAAAAGCAGATTCTTTCTTAGTCAGGTGAAGTCCCTAGCGACTGGAAAAAGGGAAATCTCGTGCCCATGTTTAAAAAGGGTAAAAAAGGAAGACCCTGGGAACTACCGACCTGTCAGCCTCACCTCTGTGCCCAGGAAGATCATGGAACAGATCCTCCCAGAAGACATGCTAAAGCACATGGAGGACAGGGAGGTAATCCTAGGTAGTCAACACGGATTTACTAGGGGAAAGTCCTGCCTGACCAAACTAGTGGCCTTCTACAATGAAGTGACTGCATCAGTCAACAAGGGAAGACCTATAGATGTCATCTGTCTGGAATTCTGCAAGGCCTTTGACATAGTCCCCCACAACATCCTTATCTCTAAGTTGGAGAATTACGGGTTCAGTGGGTGGACTGTTCAGTGGATAAAGAACTGGTTGGATGGTCACACCCAGAGAGTGATGGTCAATGGCTCAATGTCCAGATGGAGGAAGGTGACGAATGGTGTCCCCCAGGGGTCTGTGCTGGGACCAGTGTTGTTTAATATCTTCATTAATGACATTGACAGTGGCATTGAGGGCACCCTCTGCAAGTTTGCGGAGGATACCAAGATGGGGGGTGCAGTTGATATGCCTGAGGGATGGGATGCCATACAGAGGGACCTGGACAGGATGGAAAGGTGGGCCCAGATGAACTTTAGGAGGTTCAACAAGGCCAAGTGCAGGGTCCTGCACCTGGGCCAGAGCAACCAGCATAACCAGTATAGGCTGGGAGAGGACATACTGGAGAGCAGCCCTGTGGAAAGGGACTTGGGGGGTGCTAGTGGATGAAAAACTGAATATGAGCCACCAGTGTGCAAAGGCAGCCCAGAAGGCCAATCACATTTTGGGCTGCATCAAAAGAACTGTGGCCAGCAGATTGAGAGCAGTGATGCTGCCCCTCTACTCTGCCCTGGCGGGACCTCACCTGGAGTATTGTGTCCAGTTCTGAAGCCCCCAGCACAAGAGGTATGTGGATGTATTGGAGCGTGTCCAGAGGAGGGCCACCAAAATGATCAGGGGAATGGAGCATCTCTCAGATGAAGACAGGCTGAGGGAATTGGGGCTGTTCAGCCTGGAGGAGAGAAGGCTCCAGGGAGACCTTATAGTGACCTTCCAGTAACTGAAGCGGGCCTACAGGAAGGCAGGGGAAGGTCTATTTAAAAGGGTTTGTAGTGATAGGACAAGGAGTAATGGTTGTAAGCTAGGAAAGGATAGATGTAGGCTGGATATTAGAAAAAAAATTCTTTAACACACGGGTGATAGATCACTGGAATGGGCTACTCAGAGAGGTGGAGGCAGTCCCATCCCTGGAGTAATTCAAGGTCAGGCTTAATGGGGCTCTGAGCAACCTGACCTAGGTAGAGATGTCCCTGCTTGCATAGGGAGATTGGACCAGATGACCTCTAGAGGTCCCTTCCAGCCTAGAA
>JAVSBS010017034.1:0-58111 GCA_033124195.1 Coracias cyanogaster
CTTTTGCTTTCCCTTTCGGCGCCGCCTTCCCCCGGCTCGAGGGAGAGAGACGTTTATTTATTTATTTATTTGTTTCCGTCAAGGGCGGGGGCAGAAGACCGGAGACCTGCGGGGACGACACGCCAGCTGGCGGAGAGGAGGGCGCGGAGGCAGCCCCGTCACGAGAGGAGGCGGCGGCGGGGAGGAGGAGAAGCCGGCGCGGAGCCTCGCCTCGCCTCGCCTCGCCTCACAGCCCCTTCGCCGTCACCGCCTTGCTGTCCCTGGCCGCCGGACGTACCGGCGGCCGCCCGTCCTCATGATGGCCTCAACCACCACCTGCACCCGGTTCACCGACGAGTACCAGCTCTTCGAGGAGCTCGGGAAGTAAGGACGGAGCCCGCCGGGCGCGCCCCGGCACGGGGCAGGCAGTTCGAGGCTGGGGAACCGGCGTTGCCGGGGCAGGGTGGTGGTGGGGAAGGCACCTGGGGCTGTGAGGGCTCGGTGCGTGAGCCCCGGTCGGAGGGTGCCGCGACCGGAGACCACCGTACCGGCGCTGAAAGCCCGGCGGGGCGCCTTGGCCCCAGCCTTACATCCTCTGCACCCGCGCGGTATTTCTGGGGTGGAGGATCGGGCTGCGCGCTCGTCCGACCCCCCGTGTATGTACGGCCCCGGGTCGGCGAGAGGCTCCGGGCGGGCGGCGAGGAGCTGCGGTTCGGCCTCCCGACGCGGGAGGTGCAGGAGCTGCCGTGTGGCTACTTTACACTGTTATGATTGCGGCTGCGGGGGCTCGGTCGCTGAGGGGCGGTTGGGGACCGTTGGGCAGGGCGGCGCGCGGCGCCCCTCAGCGGCAGGGCGGGAAGGGCGCGAGCCCGGGGCCGGCGGCTCCCGGCCCCGATCGCCATGTTGGCGGCCCGGCGGGGGCGGGCGGCGGGGCGCCGGTGGCACAGGGCTGGGCTCGGGGCCGCCGCCGCGCTGTCCCCACGGTGTGTGCCGGGCTCGGGGTGGTGAAAATGTGCTCCCTCCCTCCGCCCCGCCACAGGCGGGTTCGGTCGTACGGCTTGTACCTGCCTTTCTGAGCAGAGTTTGCCGTTTTGGTGAATGCGGTCACTGCTGTTGCGGCACTCTGAAAATACTCTTTTTTTATTATTATTATTGTAAAAATTTGATTCTGCCAACATCACACCTTTCATTGAAACCCGTTAAAACCCTCGCGCCGGTAATGGCAGTGAACTGTTCCAGTCGGGCTGACACTTTGTCTGCTGCTTGGTTTGCAGAGGGGCGTTCTCCGTCGTGAGAAGGTGTATGAAAATCACCACAGGACAAGAGTATGCTGCCAAAATAATCAACACCAAAAAGCTTTCAGCTAGGGGTGCGTATATTTTAACCTAGTATTTATGATGCCTCCTCCCTGTTTTTTTACAGTCTTGTGGCAGGCAGGTTGTGGATTAAAAAAAAAAAAAGTTAAATGATTTAATACATTTCTTAATACATTTTTTATTATTATTTACTTGATTTTTCCATTTCCTTGGTGCTTGGTTTTTTTTCTATGTTAAATGTTTCATGGATTGGCTGCGTGGAGGTTTGAGGCTGCTGTAAAGCATTTCAAGAAATGTACAATTGTTAGATATAATGCAACCTCATCATTTTTGTATGTAAATAACTTTGCATATCAACTAGCAAGCGTTTTGCAAGACAATCTTTTGGGGAAGGTTGGGAAACAGTAAGTTTCCATTTTAGCTTTTATTTCAAATATTACAGCTTTACCGAATTCTGTGTTTCCATTGCATTTAAACATGAACATCAAGGCCTGTCTGACTATAAAAAAAAGTGTACTGCTACCTCATATTAAACTTTGTTGTGAGAAGGAAATTATATTAAGAAAAATACCATTTTATGAACTAAGCACTTGTGAAGCAAGTCATTCTGATCAAATGAGGAACTGCTTTACTGTTACAACCCAACCCTAACACCTGCTGGACAGCTTGTTTATACTTTGTGTGATGCATCTATTTCCTGGCTAATTTCAGCATCAGCGGATATGTCTTTATGATACATTTAAGGTAAATATAAACTTACTGGGAGTTACTATTGTGGAAAGCCTTACTGGTGATATGTCGATTGCTTGTTAATTCCAAGTCGAAGTGCTTATGCTAGGATGTCCGGGATTAGGGATTATTCTCTTTTATCTGTGTTTTGATATGAATTTGTGGTGTGGTAAAGAACATGGAAGTGAATAAGCAAACAGTATCAGAGTATAAACCTGTTTATGGCCTGGTTTAATTTTAACGCAGAGGATTCACTGTGGGTGAACAGCAGTTTTAATTAATTCATTAAATTAAAACATAAAATATTACATATGACGTTACGGCATGGTCTGGTAACATGCCGCTCTGCGATGAAGATTCTCTCAACATTATGTCAATACTTCTATTTTTGACTGATGAAAGTTGTGTGAAAATTTACTTTTTACCTTTTGCTCAATTTTAGTCTTCCTACTCTCACTGTGGGCTTTGTTTTCCTTTATTTTTTAAAAAAGTACTTACTTTTAAAATACCAATTTGCAGAGTTACGGATTCAAAGGGAGATAGGTTAAGAAAATAGTAATACAGGGGATAATATTTTTTCATAGTTTACTTAAATTAGATCTTCCTCTTTTCTTTTGTTAGCACGATAATGTGACATTGAATTTTGATGCCTAAAAAAATGTTCTGTGTGATTTCATAGATCTATGTACCTTTGAATGCGAGAAGCTGTAGCAGGATCAGCACCAGGTTACTTGTGTGCCATGGGTTTTATGTCAGATGGGATAAATCTTGAAATGCTAGGCTAAATGAATAAAAACTTTGGCTTCCTTTGAAGTCATCGTTTGGAACATACTATATTTCAGGCTTTAATTTTTGTACTTCTTTGACTTGGTGCAGGACCAAGTTGGTCCTTGGTGTAATCCATTAATGGATGGGAGCATGTTTAGAAGAATTTGGCTCGTCAGATGGAATAAGGCAGAACTCACACAGAGATTTTTCTGTAGGTTTAGCACATAAACCCATAAAGGAAGAGGTTGCACTTCAGAGTTGGGTGGGGAAATACCCTTTCTTACCAGAACATGTGTGATGCCACATCCATGAATGCAGGGAATGGGTTTCCATCTCTTGTTTTCAGAAATCCCAGAGTAGTTGAGGATTTTTATTTGCTTGGTTGTTTTTGTGGTAGTTGTTTTGATTTTTAGCTTTTCAAAATCTAATAAGCAGCTTTTGAAGAGCTGAAGATTCTTACTAGACAGTTCTTTAATTGCAGAAAGATGCACTTTAATTGCACTTGTCTTGCAAAAACTAAACGTTAAAAAGCCTCAAAACTGTGATACTTTCTCCTGGCTGGCAATGGGTGTACAGCTTATAACCAAGATACTGTTTTCAAACCTAAATTATAAATTTAATTCTACTTTCATCTGAACTGCTTTATGGTGAGGTAGCAGTTCACTTTTTTGTCTCATACTTCTTACTTGAAACCCCAATTATAATGTAAATCTAAAGGACTTTTCAGTGGGACAGCTTCATCTGTGAGCAGAGTTAAGAGGTTCTTGCCTTGGAAATGTGAATCCTTTGTACAGTGTCTGACTCATGGAAGGGTTTTAAGCACTGTGTCGAATTTGGGCCATCTTGATTGCAAAATTGAAGAAGAGCAGTTTCAATGTATAATATGGAGGGGTCAAGACTCTCAAGAGTAAATAAAATTTCCTTAAGATAACTTTGAAATTAAAAGTCATTTAACTGGCTTTGGCCCACTCATAAAAATAGTTGTCTCCCCATCCCTCCTTCACCTCAGCCGTTAATCTTCTTGGAGATTTATCCGAATCCTTACTTCAGTAGTCCTTCTAAACTGAGGAACTGATCTGGTCACAGGTTTATGCTGGTGAAGTTGCATTCTTGTTTGTTTCCCTGCATAGTCACAGGGGAATTTCAGACTAATTGTGTGTGTGCAGAGGCATGGCCTTTGGTTTTATTTTGGAGGGAAAGGAAGCTATGCCCCCTGTTCTAGCAGATGTAACCTTTGTGCTTTTAAGTTGATGATCTGTTGTTTTTATCTGTTATGCTCTTATTTACAAATTGTAGTCCAAAATGTAATAAAAACACTAAAAAGAAATAATGGTTTTAAATATTTGACTTTATGTGGGAATTCCAATGCCATGTTTTTTTCTGATTTTAGTAATAGAAGTAATAAATATTTGCAATTTAAATCTCTATTTCAGTATAGTGAAACCACTTTTGCTTATCACAGTAACATGTTCTCTTCTTAAAGTGCTCTTAAGCTGCATTTAGAAGTTCTGAGCTTTGACTTGGCATTTACTAAGTCAGTTTAAGTATTAAATTGATACTAGAATATCAACAGCTAGTTTTCTATCGCTACAGTATGTTCTAGACAAGCCTGCACAATTTGATTATGCTGCTGATTTTTAAAAAGGAGGGGGGAAGATATGTAACATACCCCTCGAAAATTAAGTGCAACAGGGAAAAAGCACACAGAAAACTAAGAATAAAATGAAGAATGTATTTTTGCTGGTTCTGTATCATTTCATCTGATGAAGTCATCGGGATTTTCTAAAATGTGCCATTTTGGGCTTCTCTGTGTTGTTTTTCTTGTGTTGAAAGCAGTGTAGATAAAAGTGAACCTCTGTGAGGTGACTTTACATTTCCCCTGTCTGTTCCAAATACTAAATAATTAACAAATCATCTTTTTGTTTTTGTCTTTATCTGTACATCTTTTATCTCCTCTTCTGAGAGTCTTTTGGCTTTCATCCAAATTGATTTCATTTAAACAGGTCCCATTTTCTTAACAGGTTTGTGCCTTGTGTCCTGATTTTTTTTTTTTTTTTTTTTAAAGAAGAGGAATTAGACAAGTGTTTGCTTCTCTGATCACACTTGAGAAGATCAATTACTAATGTATTTTCATTGGGTGTAATTTGTGCCAGTAACACATACCAGCATTTTCTCTGTAGTGGCCAAAAGCTCTGTGCCTTTGATGGCGATTTGGTGGCATCTCTGAGAGGAGATGATGTTCCACTCTATTTTCTTTTCTGGAGTAGTGCTTTTACAAGTAGTGCGTAGGCACCCCTCTCCAAACCCTTAGATGGCTGCAGCAGAAATATGAACTGCTTTGTTTATGGGCATGGATACTATTAAGAGTAATGTAAGAATCAGCTGGAGGTTACCATTTCTTCATGAAAAAGCTCTCGTGAGCTTTCAGGGACCAGCCGTTCCCATTAGCTTCAGTGAGCTTTTGAGCTTTAAGCCTTGGAGGCTTTGCTGATTATTTATCTTGCTTCTTAGCAGGAAATTTTGCAAATCTTTCTCAGCATCTTCCTATTCTTCAAAGAGAGTATTTCCCCTGAGCTTGTGACTGCAGCTGCAAGGCCTAGGCAGAGGTGACTAGGGCGATCGCACTGCCCTGCAACAAGCGCTGATGGGTGAGGAGGCTGAAAACCTCACTCTCTTAGAACGGTATTTTAGTGGCACTATTGAATAATCTTGCTGTGGGACGAGTATTTTGGTGTCTAAAGCTGTCCAAGTAGGGCACCTCCTGATCACGGAAGTGATTTAGAATATATTAGGGAGATGAATGAAATATGAAGCATATAAGGTAGGATTTTTCAGCCTAGTTTTTCATGACAGAGATAAACATTTTTGTTGTCTCACTAGACTAGCATCTCATTTAGTCAGGTAGGCAGTGTCAGTCAGTGCCAGATGCTTCACAGGAAGGCAAGCTCTAATAAGGCTTCCTGTACTCCATAGAAGGAGAAAATAATTCTTCCTAATCTAGCTAAAGATCTCAATCTCTGAAGCACACATTTACCTGTGCAAGTTTATTATAATGCATGTATTTTTAATTCTAATTTCTGTTCTTGTGCACACATGAAGTTATTCCCACACTGTTAAGTACTATTCTTAAGAGCATTTAGTTGGCAGTGAAGCGGATTTTGTCTTTGTGAGGACAAGAATTAAGGTTGGGATTGCAGCTGTTTTCTTCAATACCTTGCTCGAGTCTGTTTCTCAGGTCAACTACCTGTTGGGAAGGGGTATATTTCCCTTCCTCCAGATGTTAATGTTTTAAACAATGTTCTTCCTTAGTATGTAGGAAGGCTCACCTGCTAATGTGGTTGCCCTTTTTTAATGTTTGTGCTCTTTCTGGCCTTCAGTTTAGCTATGGCCTTCTTCTCAGTTTGACATGGATGTTGGGATTTAACGTGGGTACATTTTCATATTGATCTGTAAGTATTTGTTGTAACTGCAAATTACCATAATTTAGCAGGCTGCTGTCTGTTAAAGTTGAGTCTATTCAAAAAGCCCAGAGTAGTTGATAGCACTCATAAGAGTGTTACTTAAAAAATTAAAAAACTGAATTTTTGGTTAGGTGTTCTGTTTTGAAGGTTTGTAGCTTTTGTTATGTTTTGGTTTTAGTGAAAAATCTGAAAAGCTTTCAAATACCAGTGAGAATGAGGACTTTGATACTCATTGTGACGAGTGTTGCTTGGCAGTAATTTTATTCTAACAGCTTAAACAAGATTGGAAATGAATTTTCTTAGTGGTTCATGGTTAAATTATCCATAGCAAATATGACGTGATTTTGATAATACCAGTTCTGTTTTTCTTTGCGAAGGATTTATGATGTCTCTTTGTTGTGACTGTTGTTGCTCTTACAAAAGGAGATTCTCTTTATAGCTCATTCTCTGATGGGCCTTAAACAAATTACCTCGGAATTTCAAAATGCATGTAGTGCTTTTGTTATCATTAAAGCTTCTTGCTGATGGTCTTACTGGGAGGTATGTTCTAGCAAAAGTTAAAACTGTAGTGCATACTTTAACCCATTTCCAAATGGAGGAAAAGAAATTCTAGTATACTGTTCTTGTCACTTAAGCACTTCAGAGAAAAGTCCTTGACATGTAGCTTCATAGTGTGAAGTGATACTCTAAAGCCAGTGCTTACAAGTTAGCCTGAAAGTTGAAGCTTGTGAAAGTGTAGCCATTGATTGCAGTAGACACAGGACCTAAACCTCATATGTAAAATAACTCAGGGGAGGCATGGGGAATTAAAAAGGTGTTTGCATCGTCTCATCTCAGTTTGACCAAGCTCAATAGCAGGGAGGGGTGGGGTGGGGGGAAGGTATATAAGGGATGCAGATGTCTGTCAGGACTCCCAAGATTATTAAGCATGCCTTGAGTTGAATGCATCTGTTCCTCTTAGGAGCTTCCCATTTTCTCCTGTTGTGGTTCAGCACTACCTTGGCCTGGACCCCCTCTCCGCTTTCAAATCTCTTCCACTGAAATGTGAACAACAAAGAGGTGCTTGGGGACTTACGTGGCTACTGCTTTCCTGCTGTTTTCTGTCAGAAGCTGCAAATTCTGGCACTGATGAGCGCTTCTGTTTCATGTGTTTGCCTACTGCAAACTAAGGACTCAGCTGCACATCTGAACAGCTCCATCTTCAGAGTTGCTTCTATTGGGAGTGAAGGGAGAACTAGGCGCAGGGGAAAATACGACCTAAATACTTTGCTCAGCTTCCATATCTGCATTCTGACACTGAAACGTGGATGTGTTCTTTTCCTGCTAGTCTGAGAGATGTTGTGTTCCCTGGTAATGTTTCATTGCTTACGTCCGAATCATACTTGCGAAGGAAAGCTTTTATTCAAGTAAGAAAATAAGGAAGTAACACTTAACCTTTATTGTAGTTTGCTTCTGTCTGTTTGCATGTAACCTCTACCTAGAAAACATTGGTTTATGCCTATTGCAGTCTGAAACCACAAGTCAGCTGAGATATTTTTTGACTTGCATCAGTCCTCATTGACAGCAAGGGATGAATGTTCCTGGAAGAACAAAGGTTGGATTTCTGAGGGTTTGTTTTGCACGTAATTTCAAAAGCTCTCCTTGTCTTAAAGCCTTAAATAAAATAAAAATGGTATAATGTTAAAAGTCCTACCATACATAGGTATATATTTGTCCAAATACTGAAAATTATTAGTTCTCTTTCTCTGTTCATGATCAGTGGTACGTGAGGTCATCTCTGCTGCTTTTATTTGCACTTTTGTGATTCCAAAGTTAGGGTTTTTGGTTTTGGTTGTTTGTTTTTAGATGATTACCATTTTGACTACTGCTTGGAGAATGGAAGGCTGCTTTTTTTTTTTCTTCTTCCTAATTTAATTGGGAAGTGACTGATCTGAGAGACTGAAATAAAAATTAGTGAAATATTTTGCTTTCTAAATGTAAATGGTGACAAACTGTGCTTTTAATGTATCTGTCCTTCATTTGACCTCCTGAGAAATGTAGGCCAGGGTGTTTCATATGTTGGGGTCAGCTTCCTCTTTCATACACGTTTATTGCACATTTGTCAAATGCTTTTTGAGGTTATTGTGGGAATTTTTGAAAGATTGTGAGAAACAGAACTTCCTTGTTTCATTGGAAAAGGTTAATAGAGAACAAAAACTTAACTTAAAGATGGTAGTTTCTTTTGCTTAATTCCTTATTAAAAATAATTATGCCTTGAATTTGAAGAAACATCTGCTATGTTGTGGGGAGACATGGAAATCCAATCTGTTCGTCTGTTCCTTGTATGTACTGAGCTCTGTGTATATCTGTGTTTGTATGTGTGCGCAACCTCCTCTGCTTAATTGCAGTATTAAGAACAATATCTTGTGTGTGGTATCAGAGTGGAGAATTTGCGTGACATGGTTTTAGTATTTTCTTCCAGGGGAGACAGTTGTTTTGTTATCCGGTATAATTTTCTAGATTGTTGTCAGCTTGTTCTGAAATGCGTTGAATTTCGGTTGTTTGAATTGGAAAACTTGTTCTAAAGCCTTGCGGCCTCGATGATAGCTGCAGCATCTGATTGGAAGCTGCTGGATATATTTTGCTGAGCTGAGAGTTTACTTCATTTCTCTTTGAATCTCTTCTTTTGAATTTCTCTTTAATCTGTTGCTTCTATGGATGCCACAGGATAGAAGCGCTAGCTACTGCCAAGAGTCAAAAAAGCTGGGGAGGGGAACTTACACAAATTTGCAAATACATCTTATCCGCGATTTAGCTTTTATGCTAATCCAGGGCCTCTTTAGTGGAAATTGAGAAGCATAAATTGTGCTACAGCATATATTTATTTTTTGTAATTAGGTTAAGTCTACAGAATTATAGTTAATATGCTGAGCAAGCTATTACAGATAAGTCTGTGCAACTGTTGGTTGTATTTGGTAGAAAGAAACTGCCTACCTGATAAACTTGTTTGAGTAAAAGGTGTAGGCTTAATTTAAAAAACAAACCCCCAAACCTCTCAGAAGTAAGAAAGTAGATTTTATTTAATAATGGAAATGTGATGCTGTGGATTTTTGCTGGTCAAGATGAAATGTTTTAGCTTGTGATGGGAGCCTTTTTTTTTTTTTTTTTTTAATCAATAACCAAGAACTTATACACTGCTCCAGCAAGTTAATGTCCTAGTGATGCTTTCCAAGAGAACTGTCTGGCATCCAGAAAACCAGAATTGGTTTATGTTTTGGCAGTTACTTTTACCTTGAATGCAGAGCACACTTATTGAAAAAGTTCATGGCTGGTCATGTGGTTTCTTTTGCTCAGTTACAGACAAATCAGTGAATTGGATTTTCAGTTGGACAGCTTTTCCCACATCCAAAATGTCCTGTGTGGAGAGTTGATTCTTTTTATCATGCGTTGGTTCTTACTCTGCCAACACACAGTTGGCAATGCTCTGGAAAGCTTGGCTGCGGATACATTCCACTGGATGCAGAACTTTACCCAAACCCACCTTTAATCATCTTCAGCCCTTCCAAATAAATTGTCCAACCCTGTGGCGTTCAGCTGGCAGCATTCCTTACCTGTGAAACTGCTAATTGATTTGTATGGCATTATGGGCAATGCCCTGGGTCATGTGGTGGGCAGCGTTCTTCCACATGCTCTCCCTTGCCTGTGCTCCAGTGAGCAATGTACCTTGCCCAACAAGGAGGATTAACAAACCTCCATTAAGTGGAAACGGTAACACACCTCTGCTGTAAAGTTTCATCATCTCAGCACGTGAGAGGAGGAGAAGCATAAACTTAGAGCATTGAAGCTCATATTTATGGCAAGCAATCTATTGCATGTGTTTTCAGAACCTTGTTCCTGATTTAATTATGGTCAGGAACTGCTTACTTGTAGATTTTCGGCAATTGAACGCAAGTGTTGCAGCAACAGTCACGTTGCATATTCATATTGCTGCATGAGCAGATGGGGTTCCTACATAATATCCATATTTGACAATCTGATGGGATTTGCCAGGCCGAAGCTTTCATTTAAATTTTAACCTCTTGGAGAGATAGGTTTGTGATTTAATCAGTCACAGGAGGCCTTGAAGTTGTTTGTGTTGCATGGCAGATTTCAAGCCAGTGCTTAGGTATGATTTTGGTTTGTGAGACTTGGTGATGGAATGGTTTTAATAGGCTATTGCTCATTAGAATAAACAGTCACCAAATTAAAAGAATTCTTTTGAAACCTTATTCATTTGGCTGATTTTATTTGTACCCTTCAGTAAGCGAAGGTATATTGTATATTCAGCTAAAACATTGTGTAACATGGACAGAGTTCTGTTGCTGTGCTACTGCCTGGCAGGGGGGATTTTGTACCATAGGGCAGATGACCTTGGGTTTCCCTTGGGGCAGCTCCAGGTGCTGCTGAACTTCGGTTATTAAAACTTCTTTAAAAACTTGCTTTCCACCTTTTTTATAGAAGGATGTCACAAATGTTGTGTCTCCAAGATGCAGGTAGATTTCAGTACAGAAGGCAACCTTAAAAACCTACATTTTTTGTTTATGAAGCACTATAGCTTTGAAAAGATAAAGCTTACTTCGGTGCTTTTTATCCTCTGTATACTGCTTTTAAAATAAAAAAAAAAAAGAAACTTGAACATAAGGTAGATTGCTTAGTATTTACTTTCTTTACACAACATGGACAGCTATGAAATTGTGGTTAGGAGTGCACTGATAGAAACGCTCATGGGACTAAATGCCCAGCTGATCATGGCATAACCACTGCCTTGCTTTTTCAGGGCTTTTTAGTGTTACCCCTCCAAAAGGGGCTGAAGGGAGGTTTTCCTGTCAAATTTCTGCATCTTTCCATGATGCTCTTGCTGATAGTCATTGTTAAAACATTTCTACTTGCTCACTTTTTCAGTTAAAGCCTCCCAGTAGTCTTTTGATGCTGGAGAAGTGTGAGATTTATAAGATGAGGTGTACTGCTGGTGGATGGAGTAGTTTCTAAAATTCAGTGGCATTTATTTTATACCTATAGCACCTTATGACCTTATGGTTTTCACAGCTGTTGTATTTTTGGGGAGAAAGAAGAGAAAGAAAAGTCACTGGTACAGCATGTTCTGTGCGTGCACGCGTTTGTGCACATTAGATGCAGAAAAAGATCCATCAGAGGTTGGCAGAGCTCGTGTGTCCCCAGCCGGCTTGTTTGCTCTAAGAAAATGTTTCATGCTAAAAGATCTATTAATTGAAGTAATTTTACTTGTAATGAAAGCAAGAACTGGTGTCTTTAAACTTTTGCTTATTTGTGCTTAACGTGATTTCTCTATCTAAATTCAGTAATAAATTGCTTTTAATGCTATGTTAATCAAAACACGTTTGCTAATGAGATCAATTTTCCCACAGTAGGAGTTGCTTATGTGTGGTCCATCCCCTCCTAAGAGATGTGTGCTAATACTACAGGTGTTTTGGGAACCAGATCGATGATGCAGCTAGCCTTGCATACTAGCGATGGTAAGCTCCACATATCCCGGAGATGGTTGTAGGAAACTTGCAGTAAGGGGACAAGGACGTGCAAATTTAGGTGTATTTCGAATCTATAATGTGTGTAGATTATTTATATCTTAAATTCATGAGGTTTAGTGCTCCATCCACATTTTTTGAGTTAGTTTTATTTCGGTCACAGGAAATTTTTCTGGCCATAAAAATCTCACAAAGTTGTCATATCTCAATAAAGCTAATACTCCTAAAAGTACAAAATATTTGAAAAAAACATTTCCATTGTCCTTTAAGTAGGATTGATTCCCCTCTATATCTTTTAAACAGGATTGATTCCCATCTGATAGTTTTGAGTGGTAGGAATTGGTCATGTACCAGTACTCAAAATGAAAGTAAAATTGGAGTCAGGTTTGGTTTTTTGATTTTTGTTCAGTGGTCTGCTTCTATTCTTGTTTTGTGTAACAGATTCAGTTTAGCTAAAACGGAAAGCCCCTGCTTTCCAATCACATTTGTCCATTATCCACTTTCAGACTTCTGCAGGATAAGAGAACGTTTAAGCAGGTATCACCTGGGGTTGGCCTTAGGTGAAAAATGGGAAATAAAATGTATCCAAGGCGAAGTTGAGTCCTTCAGCAGAGGAAACAATCTCATTTAGTAATCAAGTTCTATCTTAAAATTAACTGAGGAGGTGGGGAGCTTAGTTTTTTGCTTTACCAAAGAGAGAATTTAGTACTGCGCTCTTACTTCAAGATTTTTCTGATTTACAGCTCAAATTTGTTCATGGACAGTGTTTGCTCTCTGTGCCTAGGTTGTCCTTCAGAGAATTCTTTATCTTTTGTCAGTGTGTTTATCAATGATGATCTTGTTTCTGTTATTTAACAGCCTTCTACCTTTAGATTACTCTTGCATGATAGACTTGCCATTATTATGGCCATTCTTCCTCATGTCTGCTCTGAGCTGTGGATGTTTGGAATGGAGGATTGGAATTGACCAGAAAAATAAAATAAAATCAGGGGAGGTTTTAGGAGTGACTGTAGTAATCACCTGTGTCTGCATGGGAGGATCTTGTCTGGTAAATTCCAGTGTTTGTTTACAGATTCATTTGATTCTGAAACTGATACCAAAGGAATTTCTTTAGTAATTTCACTTCAGCTTTGCCTTTCATCACTACATTTCTTGTCACCCCTTCTACTAGTTTCCTATCAATTTCAAAGCTAGTTTGGTAATTCCATTTTTACCAGTTCTCAGAGTAATGCCTTAGAGGAGTTGCTGTACCCAGCCAGTAACTTATATGCGTAGATGTACATAGATGCTTTTTTGTTTGCCTTTTTTTCTTTGTATAGTTTCTCAAGACAGCGCATATTTGAGACCTAAGTCAAAAACCAGTTCTTTCTATCACAGGTATGTTGTTCGGTTCTGATGTGGTAGCTTTCTACAGCCTGCCCTTATTCTTACCTTTCTGCAAGGTCAAGTGGAAATTGGTGTGAAAATAGCTCTACCAAATGAAGCTAAATTAGGAGTAGTTTTCTGTTGTGTGTTGACATTTGCTAATCTATTCAGCAAAATGACTAAAGAAAATGAAAACTGTGCAAATGTACTTAAAGCAGCTTAGTTCATTGTTTAAAGAAAAGTTGTATTGATTCACACACTGAATAAACTGAAACATTTTCAACGTGTTGTTAATTGTTGTTGACTGGTTCAGTCAATAGAATACAGTTGTGTGAAAATGCCTAACTAGCTCAATATGGACTTGGAGGGTTTTTCAGATGGCATTGTGTGGCCAATTTTTTTTTTTTTTTTTTTTTTTTTTAGAGATCCCTTCCCGTAATGTTTTTCAAACTCTAGTTTATAGACAACTGGTGTTTAATGAAGCTGTGATAGTGGACATCAGAAACTTCCTGAACAGGAAAAGTGTGTAAACTTCTGGTTACATGAATTGTGCTGTCTGTAATTCTTTTGGCTGAAATGTATTTTTAGCATTTTATGAGGAAATTCTGGCAGTTACCAGGGAATATGTTGATCTGAGGGGTTGTGTAGAGGGCTTGATGCTGCTTTTCTCAGGTAAGTGTGCTGGTGCTCCATGGCACTGCCTGTTAGAGCTTTCCCTGGGAGAGGGGCTGCCAGAGAGTGTGGTGAGTGAGGTTCGCAGAGCTTTCTGTGGGAGCTGGGCATTGGATGCCAGCATCTAGAGCTCCTGGAAATAAGGGCAAAGTAGGCAGGTTTAAAATCTTGAACTGAGAAGCTTCACATAAAGTCACATGCTGTTTGGCATAACCATTTAAAAAAAAACCAACATCTAGTAGTGTTTATATAAAATGGGAAATACGTATTTAAATGAATAGAGTGTTAAGCTTCCTTGCTCTTGTAAATAGGTTGACTAACTTTCTAAAGTAGAAGTGTGTCCCTTGATGGTGTGTTTGTTACTTAATAAATCTTAATAATGATCAATCAACCTGATGCTAGACAGATCAAAAAACCAAACAAAAACTCCAGTTATTTCTAGTAAAGTATTTTGATGATTTGTTGAGGTTCTTCCTGCTCTCTCCTGTCCTGGATTACCCTCATTTGGGAGGAGATCTCGACAAAAAGAGTAACGCTTCTTTGTAGGACATTCCGCGAGCTGTGAGACATAGTTCTACAGAGAGCAGGGGGAGGGGAAAGGTGGTAGCTTGTTTCCAGTACTGAAATACAAATGAGATATTACCACAAGTCTGCATTTCTGTGGTAATGCAGAATTAGTGCTGGCTCCTTTGGTAAATTATAGAATTCTACAGTCATACCAAGTTAATTCTAATATTATCAAACTTCAACGGCAAAAGTCAATTGAATTGGATTTATATTCCTTACATCTCTTAAATATCCAGCAGACTGTTCAAATTCTATATAGGGAATAGAATTATGGGAATGCAAACAGAGCTGTATACCTAATGCTACAATTGCATTCCTTTCAGGAATCTAAGTTAACACTTCAGAGCTCAGGTGAAGTTGACCCACATGAATCTGAATTTCATAGCACAGTTACTGAATAATCTCAGCTATGATTGGGGAAAAAAAATTAAAAATTATCTTTGGTTGTATTGCATAAATGCATTTTCAGTGTGAGAATGACATATATAACACCTATCTCAGTTACGGAAAGTAGCTCCAACATAAGAGTTAAAAACCCCAACTTTTATCTTATAGATAGTCAGCTGCTTCGGGAATTTTACTACTAATTTTTACCTAAAAGGTTTTTTTATGACATTATGATGTGTCATAAACACATCGTTCTTACGATACTGATTATGTATTTGCTGAGAAAGAAGTATATGAAGGAGCTATCAAAGAAGCTGTGCTTACAGACTTGATCTCAGAACCTCAGTAGAGGATGTTTAAGCTAATGTGCTTTATTTTGCAACTGTGGCAGACTTCACTGCAGCCAGGAAATTCCATTCTGGGCTAATAATTTTCTTCAACTGCTGTAACTTGATCATGTTTAGTCTAGTACCTGTATCCTTAGCAACTTCTGGTGAGATAATAGACGGATATGGGTAGTTTCAGAGCCTTTGCTGTTCATATATCCTTCTTGTGCACATTTACTCCACCAATTTTGGTAAGGTATTAAATAGCTCATGGTTTGAGAGCCGTTATTCTTAAATCTGATGCTTGAGAACGTTTATAAAATAGGCCTCTGAGTCTGACATGTGTAGGTTTGGTGGGCCCTTGTAACCTCATTACAAGGTAATCTACTTCAGATGCTGTCTCTCTCATATCGTTCCTTTTGCTTAAACATGCTGGTTTTCCTTTTCTATGTTATGTGAATAGTCAACGGAGCAAAAGTTCTTGCAGTTAAAATGTTAGAAAATCCTGTTTTAAAATACATTCTTATTTCACTTGAATGTGCTTAGGTTTTGGAAATATTTCAATTCTAGCATACGTTTTGACCAAAATTCAGGCACAGCATTTAAGCACTTTAAATGTGCAGTTTGTACCACTGCACAGTGTACGCGCTTATAGCAGGACTCTTCTTGAAACTACAGATGTGGTTCTGAGCTTAGATTTGCTCTGGTTTTATTTTACGCTCTTATGCATTGAGCTCAAGTCTACTCCAATACTGCAAACACCCTTAGCATACAGTAGTGTTTTCTGAAGGTCACTTTTCTTTCGTGGTAACATTTACCTGTTCCTACCAGGTATTCATGCAGCTGTAATTTTAGTTCAGCTTTCTGAATTTCATTTTTAACCTACATATAATTATGTAAACATAATACGTGGGGTGCCAGCTGCGATCACTTGATGTACCAGGGTCTCTTCTGTTTACATGGTGTGAGTATGAACTGCCTGCAAGACAGAGAAGAGGTTCTTGGGAAAAGGAAGCATTGGCATGGATAATAGTCCCCAGGAGAGAAGACTTTGGTTACTTTAAAGGATTAAATACCTGGAGGGGAAGAAAAGATGATTATCCTATGTGGAAAGTGCAATGTTCATTTAACCTGGTTTTTGTAGGTAGTTCTACCTTTTCAAGAAGTGAAAATATTATCCCGGCATCCCGTTATCCTGACATCCTAGAGTAAGAGCTAAAGCAAAATGCATGAAGAAATACGTGCTGCTAATATTCAGTGGTAAACTATTAAACGTTTATCTTGAATGATCTCACATCAAAATATAAATCAGGATAAGAGTTCACAATATAGTTAACATCTAGTTCTATATTTACAGTGATACCTTTACCTTGTTAGTGTGGGAAGGTTGCTCATGTTTTCATGAGACTTTCTATGAAGCAGCTGAATAAAATGGTGTGCCACTACTTCAGCCTGATGCTCATTAAATAAATTGATGTTCTGTGGTGGATTGTTGAGTGACAAGTATTGCAAATGCACTTGGAGTTTTCCTTAATAACTTAAGCTTTCTTGCCTAATATGAAAATGAAAGGCTGTGCAGGAGTGAGCGATGTTGTCAAACCTGTCATCAAGTTCTCAGAGTTGGTTTGAGTACTTATAATGTTCTTCCTTTAATTGACTTGGAAATCTGCAGAGGGAAAGTAATTTTCAAAGATGGTTGAAAAATTCAGCTTCATAGTTAACTGTGCAAAGACCAAAATAGTTACAGTTTTACCGCCTGCTTAAAGCATTTGGTTGAAACGGAGACCTTCATTATCTTGGGTTTTTAATCTTTTTTTTGGTGGGGGGGTGTAGGACTAAATAATTTATTGAAGAACCTATATACTTTTGAGAGTGTTTGGAGATTGAACTAAAAAAGAAAATTTAAAAAAAATCTTTTACTCCTTTGTTCTGTTGTCATCACCTGAATGTCACCAGTGTTCTTATTGTCAACGAAAGGAAAAAACCCCACCCCACTGATAAGGAAGTCTAAAATGGAAACTTGCAGTGTTTTTGACAAATGGCAAACAGCAGTCATTGTAGGAGTTTGGTGAACAGGTTGAAAACTAAAAAAAAAAAAAAATCAAACTGTAGTTTTCTGGATATCTTACATCTTCCTCTACTGCAGAGGTGGTAGTTAAAAAGCAGAAGTGCCGCCGCTTGGTAAGAACTTCTTTTGATGTCCTAATCCATGGTGAAAACCTGAGAAGCTCTGGGAGCACAGCAAGGTAGAGATCTGAGAAGAATCTATGACCACCTATCATTTATCTGATCTTTGTGCTGTAAGCTTCGGTGTAATCCCCCATGTCTATCGGAGCCAAAGGGCAGGGCAACGTCATTGTTTCCAGCAGTGGTAGCTTTTTGCTGCATTTATGATCAATGTCGTAACTAACGCTTAGTACTGCGTTCCTGTTGTAGTCTTGTGGAGGGGTTTGACGTCGTCATAATGATACACAATTCCGCCTCTAAACTACATTTTTCTGATTCCTTGTCTCAGCAGAATTAACTTAAAAGAATAACTTGTAGAAACTGTTGGATTTATACAATTGCAAGGACAGATGGGGAGGCAATACTATTAAAATGGCAGATGGATCTTTTACACTCTGCCGAAGAAATTACAATAAAAGACCAAGTATTTCCTTTAACTTCTGATTTCTGATGTTTCTTTTAGGACATAGCATATTAAATTTTTCACTGCTGCATTCTTCACCGGTGATTCCCCTTGAACATCACAAACTAAATCCGGAACCAGAGAGTAGGAAGACAATAAAAACTCACAGTACAGGGGACTGATTTCAGAATTGTCTTTTGTCTTTTGAAAAATGAGCAAATGATTGAAATGGTGTTAGTAATTCTGTTTGTATTTGTAATGCTGCATCTTGTGTCAAACCAAGTATAGGATTCTGAGGGTGGTCCCTTCTCCAGCTTCTGCTGAATCCAAGGAGAGTTTAAATTGGTCAGAATGTGCAGGTGACATCTATACTGTAATATTGACAGGTGACAGTCTGTAAAGTGCAATTTCTATTCCTGTCTGAAAACATGCGTGTAACTAACAATTACTTGTACACTTCTCAGATTTGAAATGACTTTACACAGCCAGTGACCGCTAGAAGTAGTTCTGTCACTGGAGCGAATGGGAAAATTGCAGAGTATGTCACAAACATTTTATGTATGTATAGCATTGCTGACACTCACCCAGGCAGTGTTGAGCCAACTAAAGATAACTTGAACCGCTCTGATCAGTGGAGCGTATTCTAGTAAATGGGCTATGGAAAGAATTTTCAGACTGACTGTTCAAAACTCCCTTTCCATTCTCCTTTACACCCAGTGCTAAGTACCTTTTTTGTCTTGCTGCTCCCTCTCCAGTGACTGTGGAGGGGTTGTGTATGTCTGATGTGCCGTGTAAGAACAGTTTTACAAGTGCTCATCAGATAATCATTTGATTATACATAACCTACTTGATAGATTAAAAAAAGCACCTGAAACTCTGTACTGTGCTTCCATGATTCAGTATTTGCAATGAAGGTTTCACTTAGATCTTGTTTACACTTAGATACAAATATTTATTTATTTAGAAGTCAGTTGACCTTTCCTGGGATGGCAGTTTTTGCCAGTGTAAGATTTGATTTTACCAGGAACATTCTTTGAGTAGATCTCAGCTGCCTGATTTTCTAGTGTAAATCGTGCTGCGCTGTTAGATGAGGGGATAGTATTTTGTTGGTTTTTTAAATTGTTGAGGTCATGTTGGTAGATTTAAAATGAGATACCTGATTTGTGTGGTAATAAAATGAAAAGTGATTGTCCCAATTGACACTTTTCCAATGCAATCTAATCTATATCCAGCCAGTCATTTTTCAGACCTCACAATTACTATACACTCTATACTTCTTGAACTGCACTAGGTTTGGGATTTTTTTTTTTTAATATTTGCTACCAGGCTGTTTGATTAACGATTTGCACAGAGCTTTCCAATGAGGAATTTTAAATTTGAAGTGAAGAGCAGAGCTAATATCTTCTGACCTCTAGCATCCCTTTTGCCACAGACTTTAGTGATAGTGCTTTTAGTGTCAGTGAATTTGATATTATATAATGTTGAAAATAAAATTATAAGGTGGTGAAACTGTGTTATTTAGGAAGCTTTAGATCCTGGCTCAGCATGTTAATTATGTATCTTGAAGCCTGTATATAATCCATGGGACTAAACATACCTTAAGCCTGCTTGTGTTTATATACTCTGCAAATTTCAAATCCATTTCAAACCCAGAACAGTGATCATCTTGGTTTGTTCAGTGATTGCATAGTTCTAATACAAACAAATGTGTATTAGTAGCACATGTAATTAGTGTATGTGATAGGTTTGGCCAATAACGCCGGTTGGTAGTGGGGTTAATTTGAAATGTGACATTTTATATATGTATATAGCTCTACAGCAAATGGGACAATTAGCAGGGTAGTTTAGACTTGATGGATATTATTTGTTTACTATAAAAATTAAGAGGCAGAGAAAGCTAGTGTGCTATTCATTAATGAGAGAACTGAGCATCTCCACTATTTCTTTATAACAGCTCTGAAAAATTGTAGTAGAATGTGACACAACTAAAAAGCAATGTGGCAGGTTTGCTGTTGAGAGGAAGGAAGAGAAATGATATTTCAGTTCTTGGGTCTTAACATAGGTTACTTGTCCTTTCCATGTGCTGTTGTGTGGACTACCTGTGCAAGCTTTGAACTGGTTACTGGTTTGATTAAATAATTTTCCTGTTCAACTCTTAGGTGCCTCTCTTGCCTTTCCTTTTGAGGCAGAGAGAGGGAGGGGGAGATTCTTTGCAGGTAGCACTGGAAAGCAGACTGAGAGGTTTTACACAGTTCTGTAGTGTTTAATGGGATAAAAAGCAAGATAGGCGTGCTTGGCACTTTGCCTGTGCTCTGCCCACCTATTGCAGCTTCTGCAGCCTCAGCTGTAATCATGTTAAGGGTCTTCTACAGTGGTATGATGAATAATATTTTCTTGTCTTGCTGATATGCCACAAACATGACAGTACCTATAAGCTTCACATGTAAACACCACTATATAAAACCAATCAAAAATTTGAAAGGGCTGAAGTGTAGTACAGAATGTCTTGTTTTGGATTAGCATCTCTGAGTTTTAACAACACACAGAAGGGAAATGTAGGCTTCTGTTTTACTCTCGGATGTTTCAAAACCAAGTGATTTAAAAAAAGATTTTTATCTTTAGAAATAAGCTACTTCTGGTGTCCGTATAATACTGCATTAACCTGTGGTACTTCTTGCTCTTTATTTTCATACACAATAATGAAATATTCTTTAAATGGGATAATTTTTTATGCCATTAGTTGATTAAAAATAGCCTAGAGCAATATTTAACCCTGGAGGATGAAATACTCTGGTCAATATTTAGAAGCCTGTGAAAAACTAGGGGTAATTGATATTGAAAATATCAAGTATTCTTTTTACCATTGAGGAAGGGTAATGGTGATAAAAAGAGGAAGGCTATTTTGCTTTTTGTCCTAATTTTGTTCAGATTTTACATGCTGTATTTAAAGTGACTGTTTGATCACGTGAGCACAAAACATCTATAGTGTTCTTTAAACAATTTTATTTCTGACATAATTTTTCTTGAGAGTTGTGTAATAATGTTCATCTTAACTTGTTGAGAAATGAGCTGTACTTCTGCCTGGGATAATGTATTCCTGTCTGCAGTGAGATTTGTAAGTGATGCAGTGACTGTTACTGAAGAAGGTGTCATGCAGAGATTACCGAATTGAACTCCTCGTAATGAAAGTCTGATGTAGGATGCTTGCCATGGCTCCTGGTTTTCAGATCTACTGCTGCAGACGTACCACATATTCTCCATGAAATACTGATCTTGTAATGCTTGTTCACCTTTCTCAATGTCTTTGCGTGTTCCTGAAAGGGATTATCTCTGTCTGAGATAAGCTCTTTAAGTTGCCCTGCACAGGCCTTTTCCTTCACAACTATTCTCTCAAGATATTTATAGGTACAGCATTAACAACGTATGCCTTCTTAGAGGATATTTATATAGCCTTGTACAGGCTCATTTGTCTGCTAAGGAAATTGTGGTATTGGATGTCTCTATATGAACATCTTGCAAAATTTAGTCTTATGGAATGTTTGGTTTTTGTGAGCAAGGGCCCTGCTATGTTTTTCACCCCTCTTACTACATTTCTGTGTTCTACGTGAGACAGAGGGGGCTTGTGAACATAAAGAAAATGCAGCGGGAGAAAAGAGCAAATAGAGGGGGCAAGGATGGAACAAGAATGTGTGGTTTTTAGTTACGATATTGCAAAGCTGTGAAAGCATATTAGTTGTTACACTTTCTTTGTGATGCTTTGCTGTGACACTATGAAGTCAGCCTTCAAGGGATAGAAAATGTCCTTGTGCTGCACTGAATTACTCACAAGAACACATTCATTCTAGGAGACAATTGTAAAGTGGAAAGGATGGTTTTCTGCTATAGTTACCTGGTATATGTTTATATATACTGACTCTTCACAAGAAACTCTTTGGAAAGATGACTACTTGCATTCAAATCAAATGGTGCTTTTTGGGTGGACAGTAAAAAGCACATGTAAAAGATAATAACAGCAGTCTCTGAAAACTTACTTAACGGAAGAGCAGAAATTATCACTTCGGTTTTCATTGAGAAGTTTCTCTTGTGTAGCTTAAAGTCATCTTCACATTAAATATTCAGGCTGCTGTTCCTTCCACACTTAAGTGTGCCTGTAAGCTATCATTAGTTACTGCATAGATGTACAAATCTTCTGAGGAATTTCTTCAGCCATTATTTCCGTGCATAAACTGTTCTTAAAGAAATTTCTAAGCTATTAATACTAGGTTATTTTAAAGAAGTCTGTCCTAGCTGCTCTTACCTTTCTGGCAAAACTAGGAAATAGATCTTGTTTCTTTGCTAAAAGCAGAAGCGTCGTTGTTTAACTTGTTTTAAAAGCAGCAATGTAAGAAAGGCTTCAGTGATGCTACCTAGTAAATCACTTTGTGTGCTTGTAGACTTTCCAGTATGCAGTGTCTTTGTGAAGCTTTTCTCTGTTAAAGAAGCAGTCTTGGTCTCAGGTGTTTCTCTTAGAATGACATAATATCACTGGATAATAGAATAATTTCAAAGAATCACTAATGAGTTTGGATGGAATAAATCTGTGCTTTCTATACTTGTAAATGAAGCTAGATATCTCTGGATGAGCACCTTCTTAACAGATTTTGACATGGATACCCCAGAAAGCTTATTTGGGGATAAACAAGTGAAGTAGAATCTTCTGAGCAAGTCAAGAGGGGAAGAGTTTTGTAAGGTTTTGGAAATTTCAGAAGTGCAATGAAACATGCTAAGCAAGTGCTTCTGATTTGAAAGAAGAGGGGAGGTTCCCCTTTGTCGGAGGGGGGGAAGAAACAAAAGCAAAAATGCAAAAAAAAACCCTGACCGAAAAGCCAGTTCCTTTAGAGACAACTGAGAAACTTCCTCTAGAAACTTGGATAGCTGTAGCCCAAATAGCGAACCAAAGTCACGTGGAGGAAAGTGAATGGGAAATGCTGTAGTTCTCATGTATCGTGGAGGAACTGAATATACTTCCAAAGAGGAACATTCCTCTTTTCTATCCAGGCAGAATGAGTTCTTGGAGGAGAAGCTGCTATATGGTTCGATTTTGGGGTTAATATTCTTCTGGATGTTAAAGAATAAATTTTACTTAGCCTGAAGGAACTGAATAATCTTTATGCCTACTCTGTACCTTACGCCAAGGTATGCGATTACCTTCTTTCCCCCCCCAGCGCTTTGGACAGGTTATGTTTATAGGTCATAAGGAAGTACCAGCCAAATACAAAACAAACCTATTAAGCAGAGCAGAGGAGTAACACATTCTTCAATATTTATGTTGAAAGGAATGTAAATACTTCTAAATTTTCAGTATAGGTATTCAACTGTGATTCTGGTGTCCAGTGATTGAAAATTGACAGTATATTCACTATAGCTAAGCGATCAATTTAGCTTTGTAAGCCTTTTTTACAGATTGTCTACCAGAGGCCTTCTTTCTTAATTTGAATAAATCAGATGTACACCTTTACATTTTTTAGAGATTTTATCCTACTATTGCTGTGCACACTCAGTACTAGCAACTGTTCAGGTTGAATGGCAAAATTATATGATTATTAACAAAGTAAATAAAAAGTCCATCCAGCTCCCCTCAAGCTTGGTCACATGCAGGCAGAATTATCCAGATATTAATGATTGTTCATAATTTTAAAAGTACTAATTATTGCTTAGAGGTGGTTTGATTTTTGTTCTTTGTTTTTGTTTTTCTTCCCCTTCTTGATAAGGTCATAATATAATTTTGAACAAAGCCACCTTAACAAGTCTTCTAGCTTTAATGAAAATGCTTCTCAGCATGTTCACTCTTCTGGCTGTTTACTGATGTGCTAATCTCTAGAGTCATCTGAAGAGCCAGAGAATGTTAACACTCAGTGACTGTGAGTCAGACAAGCTTTTCTGATCAAAGGTAGACTCACTGTTTAAGAGGCTTTTTCATGGCAGTTCCTGGAATGGTTTTTGAGAATAAAAGTCTTCTATGTTTCAACCTGATCTGAATCCTTGGGTGACATCCCAGTCCTTCTGACACTTGAGTTGCCTTCCTTGAGTCCAGATTTGAAATACTTGGTTTTGACAGTATTTTTCTCCTGGTGTTTTTCTCCTTGGGTCTTCACTATTTCCTTTTGCTGTTGGGTTTATCTACTGTGTAGTGGTTAGCACGGCCAGTACTTTCAAGTACTTCTGCTGGATGATGTTTGTTTTCTCTTCAGCTGTTGATTTCAACTTCTTTTTAAGATTTAGTGCTGGAAGTCAAATGTAACCTTTTTGTGAACATCCTTTTGAGAGCACTCGGATGTGCTGAAGCCTTAGTCCACAAATAATTAGATAGTAGATGGAAAGTTTTAAAATGCACAGATGTATAATATTTAATTGCTATTGAATACATATTTTACTTTTATCTGTTAAAACTCAGATTTTTATTTCATATTTTCAGAACAATTAGAAAAGAGATAAAGGAGTCAAATATCATTGTTATTGATGAATGGACAATTTTGTCCAGTCTGGAATCCGTTCTTCTGCATCTTATGGCACTTTTTTGAACTGTCTGATTTGAAAATATTGGACAGCAGAAATACTGACACATGACCCTTAACTGCAGATATGTTAAATGAAGATATGAGTGGGCAATTAGAAATGTATCTTTAAATAGAAGTGCCATCTATACAGTATCCAGCCCATTAGGCAAAGTGTCACACTGCAGCCTGGATTTCTATTTGAGAGAAATTGGAAATTGAAGTTCTTGAAGTAGTTTAATAGTGATGAAAATGAAAGTGGGGATAAGGAGGCTGGAAGATGAGGTTTGAAAAAGGTAAGCATATTTAATTTCACGTGTTTATTGAAGTAGTTAGAAGTGTAAGGCTGAGCTTAGACTCTTCTGTTAGAGATGGTTGAGATTATTTCACATCATTACATACACTTTGAACAAATACTGAAGGGTAGGGGAGAACTTTTCATAATTTTACACCAGTTTAACCATGGAACAGTGACTTTACATTACTCTCTTAAATGCCGCACCTGATTTGTTGCTTCAGTGTCCTATACACTGAATTCCATATCCCTTTCAGGATGTTCCATGATGTTGGATAACTAAGCCAAGTGATAGAGATTATATCCGTGTGGTGCTGTGGTGGTTCAGAAATACAGCTTGGAAATTAGAAGGGGTTGGAAGCTGTTAGTTTACTTGAAGAGCTACATAGGACCTGGAGAAATCAGAAGTGTTCGAGGTGAGACTGTATTTCCTGTGTAACTGTAAGCTGGTTTTAATTGTTAGGTGCAGAAGCTTGATTAGGTGAAATCTGTGAAGCTTAGGCTTTTCCTAGTGAAATACCCAATTTAAAAAAAAAGTAATCTTAATGTGTTTTTTAAAACATTGCTTTAAATCATTGTAATCTTTTATGAAAATCGTGAGAAAGTGTGGTGATGGGCTCTGTGGACTGATGTGTGCTCACTACAGGTGAGCTGGTACAACGTGTTCCTACTAAACCAAAAATCCTTAGTTCCTGCTTTGCTTTCCTAAGCTATACTAATGTGTTACGTATAGTGGTGGCTCTTCTCCCTCTGTGGTTTAACAAAGTAAAAATAAAGCTCGTGATGCTGTCACTCATTGCTGGTACTTGTGCACACACTAATACAAAGCAGTCCCAGCTATGGTGGCATTGGACGAAGTTATTTCCTTTGTGTGTACTTGTACAAAAGCCAGAGCAGGTGTTACAGTGTGGCACAGTGAATTCAGATAGGCTGTGGCTATTTCCATTTGAATCTATTGATAGATTCCTACATCAGAAGAGCTCAGGTTGTCCTGGTGGACCCTGTTTCTTCTCCACTGGAAGAGCTCAAGTACAAATGCAGAGGGAAATCCCAATAAAAGCATGGGGGTGTTTTGTTTTGTTTCATTTTCCCTGTGACAGTTGTCAGAGCTCTCTTTGGTAGTAGAAAGCAAAGCCTTATGTGCAGAGCTTAAAGCTATTTGAGGATTTGACCCATTGATCTTGCTTTCTGCTAACTTAGGATGAACAATTAATTGGCTGTAGAAACCTGATAAACTTCCAGTTGCTTAACAGTGTCAAAGCAAACAATAACTACCATGTGTCTCCTCTAAGCTTGTTTGTATTTAAAATTAAACCTGATTTGTTTTATTTGATGTTGCATTGTGTAAACCTATTAATTTGGCTTTTGTATAGCTGTTTCACTAAAACTGGCACCAAAAGGTCAACCTGCACTTTTGTGGTAGTTCCCTGTCTACGTACAGCAGACATCAGATGTTAAAGCACTGGTGCAGTGCCAGAGGTGCCCAAACATCTCAGCTTTTGAAAGTCTGCTGACAGGTTGAAAATGATGAAGAAAATGAATTGTTTAATAATGTCTTGTTACATATATCCTCTACAGTAAATCAGCATTGTATAATCAAACCACAGGTGATTTGGCTTTATGAATTAGAAGTTTCAGTTCTATAAATATGGCAAATACTGACTGATGTAATGGCATTAGTGGGTTACGAGCAGCTTTTTTGCATAAGGATTGCCAAATTAACTGGGAAACATTAAATAAAGGAAAAACTCCAATTGTAAAAACTTAGGTATAGAGCCTGCATGGCTGAAAGCTTAACAAGAATTGAAATGTATATACAATAGTTGATTCCCTCCATTATCTATGAATTGCTGCATACAAAACTAATACAGGTTCTATACTTCCAACTGCATGGTCTTCAGGCAGTAGCCAGCAGCTTGTGCTCAGTTGTGCATAGGAATGAGTTTCAGGCATGTTTTGGCATGCAGGCAGCTCTTTAGTGTCCAGTTGCTGGTTTTCCTTCCAGGACTATTGTTTGGCTTGGTGAAGCAAAATTATGAACCTCCCAAATGATAGCTCTAAAAATTTCTGACATTTACTACATTGTAAAATAGCTGATGAAAAGTAATTCTGTGGCCTTGGAAGGGGTAAGCATTTTAACTCTGCTGTTTAGATGGAGTAAATGAGCCCAGAGAATCAAACCCATACAAACTACTGCATTTTAATCCAAGCAATGAATGAATATTTTTTTAAAAACTTATCTGATACTTCACCAGTTTTTATAAATCCTTGTGTCAGTATAATAACTTTCAAAAGACACTGTGGGGAGAGACTCTAGTTTAGATGTAAAATCTCATCTTTCACTTATCCATGAAACAGTTGGCTCACTTGACAGCAAAATGCATGTGATTTCTGAACGATGAACTGAGATACAATCAATGGCTCCTAATTAATGCTTTAGCAACTGAGTTCTAGTTGATTAGTGTAGTTAAGTTTATGCAGTGCTGAAGCTCTCAGTAAGTCTGTATGTATTGTTATTTTGTGGATCACTTTAATCTCTGTAGTTGCATGCAAATGTACGTATTTTTTTCAGAAGGGTAAGACTAAGTATTTTTCTGAAATGCTGAGAAACACTTGATTCAGTTAGATGAGCAGTGGTTTATAGGTACTGTTTATCTTAGTAATATACTCATTATGTTATTGCGAAAGATTCATTCCTGTAGTCCATGTTAGCAATTGTAATGATTGATTTATCAAATAGGCTGCAAGTATCTTCAGATAATTAAAAGAGGATCAACAGTGTTATTTTCTTCCTGTACAAATTTTAGAGTGCTTCACAAAGGAAAGTCAGATCTTGCCCCGTTTGTAGTTAATACAGGTAGCAACTAAGCAGTCACCTTCTGTTCAACCTCTCTTACTGAGGTGTTACTGCTAGAAGTCAAACAAAACTTTCTGCACATTTTTCTAGGGAATAAAATGGATGCGGGTCAGTCAGAGAAGAGTGGCTGCTGCAGGCAAAGAATTGAAATGCGCAGTCCGAACAGCCATATCTCTTATGCAGTGAGAAATGAGACCTTTTTATGACTTTGTAGCTTTTGTCTGGAAAATTTCAGTGTGGTGAATGCTTCTTGGCATAGTTGTGGTCAAAATCGCCTGTTTTCTGGTATTAACTTTCTACGGGCCTTGTCTGCAGAGTGGTCCATTGCCAACATTGCGCAACACTTTGGTCTGCTGCGCTTTTGTTAGCGGAGGAGTTCATTTTTCAGCTGTAGCTGTTTATCTTTTCAGCTCCTGGTGGTGGTTCTCTCTCTTCCCCTGTTTAGTAGCTCATTTTCATCTTTAACCAGGATAAAGTGATTTGAATAATTTGATTACTTAGATATATAAAAGAAGCGTTATTAAATCAGTCCCATCAGCTGACCATACCTCTCTACTAGTGGTTTTCTTTCACCTTGGTGGTAGGACATAATGCTGCATACCTTAAATGATGTTCTGACTGTGAATTACAACTGGCCAGGCCTTATGGCTTTTCTTATTACTGTTGGATTACCTTATTTTACCCTAAGTGAATGAAGAAGTAGTATGTTTTGTTCCAATTGAATGTTGCTCTTACTACTTTTTACATGAAAAGGAACATCACTGTTGGAGTTACTGTATTACTTTAGAAGCGGAATTTTCTAGGTAATAGAGTTTGGATTAAAGTAGTTGCTACAGGTCAACTGTATATGATTTTTTTCAATATAATCATTTTATATTCAAAAAATTTAAAATTAATTTGTAGCAGTTAAAATTAGTTTTCTAGTGATAACATTGTATTGTATTGCATCAAATAAAAGTCTCATCTTCTATACTAATGCTTAGGTAGATATAAATACAAGAGTTACTGTTCACCTTTTATAGCCAATAGCTGTTTAATCTCTCTCTCACCCCTCTGAAATCTAGGAAGTCCTTTTCGTGTGTGACATCCCCTGAAGTGCAAGCTTATGTTGAACCGAAGTCTCTTAAGTGTAGACCTTGCTGGTGTCAGTGAAATGTGTTTGCCGTTATCTTTACAGAGCTCTTCTGGGCTGGAATTCTCATTAGGAAACATGTAGTTTTTCTGCAGTGGCTTTGTAAATAAATAGAGTGTTAATCGAAGATGTGAAGAGGAAATCCCTGCCAGTGTGGCTGGAGAAACAATACACACATATATGTATATGCTGCTACACACTTTTCATTTGTCTCATTCATGGAAATCTAAATCTGTATAGTTTTCTTTTTTTTTTTTTTATACCTCACTTGAAATACAATTTAGTTAGGAAGATCATCAGAATAGGTAACTTAAGTCAAACTGCCTCTTGTAAGGGAACTTTTTGAGATAAGTTCAAAACTTCCAGTATTTAGTAGCTGAATTACTTGAGTTTCAAGATATATCATCCCTGAGGCAGTCCAGAAGAGATGGGATTTTTTCCCCTCTCTCTTAATCAAAATTAAGTCTAACAATTACTAAAAGAGGTTGCATTACTGTGGTGAAATGGCAGCACACAAGGTGCGGTCAGCAATTTACATGCTGATTAGACTTTTTTTCATACTTCAATTTGAGACCTTCAGGGATCTGGTCAAAAACTAGCTGGTGGGGTTCTTTTTTTTTTTTTTGAGAAAACACCTATTAGTTGAAAGTGTGGCACAGGAAGTTTTTGGTTTAAAAATAATTTTTATTTTGCTAGGCAGCTTACAGCTGAGGTATTCTATACATCTGAAAAATGACAAATTGCTGACAGCGGCCTCTCAGATTATGTGTTCTGATACCTGGTTTGGTGGGATTAGGAATCAGTCATGATTGGATTCAAAGGTTTTGGGGAGAAGGTGTGCTGAGGAGAATGGATTGCTTCCTTTTCCTTGCTGGCAAAAAGCTGAGTTCCTTTTGGTTGTGAAAACGAAACCAGTTGTAATCGCTGCAAACTACCTTCTCTTCCTCAGGGTAAGAAATGGGAGTGGGGAACGTAAGCAAAGAGGGAGAAAGGCTGTGCAAAGGCAATGTCTAGAAGGTTGTGACATGAATAAAAAACTTTCAGAAACACTGTTTTAAACACTATGTGGTAACTCAGAAGCGTGACGCACCTTCACAGCGTCCTTGGAGAGGGCAGTATTCTAGTAATAAATGTTGAGAATTTAGCTGATATTTGTGCCACAGCATTACAGATTTTTGTTTATTGTGCACTTACTGAAGGGAATCAGGCACATAAAATACTGCAGCAAGTCAGCAGCCTGGTGGAAGAATGTTGTCATGCATTTGGATTACTCCATAAATAATTGTTGGTTGGATTTGACTGATGAAAGCTCTATGCACTGTGATATTTTTGTCAACTGTCTTCTGACCTCACCGAACTAAATATGTATTTGGTCATTAGCTTTTTTTAATTAGAAAAAAAAGTTTTCAGTTCAAATAAAATCTGAGACATAATAGGTTTTCATTTTAGGCGTGATTTCTCAAGCTTCCCAGTTGCCTCTCCCCTAATATCAAAGCACATCCCTGAATATCTACATAGATGCTTTCCCCCCATAATTAAATTCCATTTTCAGAATGCTCAGTAGCAGAAGCAAGGATCTGCAGGGATCTCAGCACCTTTGGCTAATACCTGTGGATAACACTGTCTTTGCGAGGGAGATGTGAAATCATGTGTCTCTCTCTGTACTTCAATATGGCTTTAGAAATTTCTGCAGTCTGCCTGGTTTTACAAGTGTTACATAGGCATATGTAAACAACAGTAAAAGGAATATTCCTTGTCAATACAGGTGTGTAAGAAGTTGTGTATCTGTCATGGTGCAGTGCAAGAAGTTTACTCTGTACATGTTGGGAGTGTTAATTCTTAGGAAGGGAAGAATGACCGGGTCAGGCAGCTGCAAGGTGCACGAGTGGAATGAGGAAGGGCCATGTGATACAGTTCCTTGGTGATGTTTGGTCAGCACTCCTGAGCAAGCTTGGTACATGTCAACTGGCTGTGCCAGCGCTTTGCCCTGGAAGTGCTTCACATCACCCTCTGGTGACTTAAACATGGTCAGCAGGGTGAGAAACATCATTTCGTGGTTGTAGACAGCCATGATTAGTTATTTTGCAAATGGAGTACTCTTAAGTGAGGGATTTGAATGAGGTTGCATTTAAGATTGTATCAATTTGGAGCTTATCTACCTTTCAGTATTTAAAAAATAAGAGAATAACTATGTAGTGGTTCACCAGTTTGATTGTTCAAAAGGAGATTTGGGTTTCATAACTCACTCTGAGTATTTTGGAAGTTGATGAGAATAATTTGATTCATACTAGTTGTGAATAAGGCATGTTAATGAAGAATGCTATTTCAAGGGCCAATAACAACTCTGCTGCTTTTCACTCCTGGTTTTACTGCAGGGAATTACATTCAATACTTTTTGTCTGTGATTTTCCTTATGTGCATCAACAGTAAAAACACTGGCCTGATTCCTTATGAGAATATATATTGTACAGAGAATGTTATTTGCAGGCAGAAATACAAATAAAGATAGAGTTTGGGGTGCTGAAGTTTTTCTTTTTGGTAATAATACAGCTTGATTTTTGAATTCTGGGATGAGATTGCATTTCAGAAAAATGTCAATTTTGCTACAAAGACCGCGTGGCTATAGAAGCCAAGGGAATGCAAGATATTTTGTTCCATTATTCTTATAAAACTCTTTTTGAAGTAAGATCAAAGCAATAAAATGAAAGGTGCCATAATATTTGTGTTGTTATGCTACCAAGTGGAATGCTATCCTGGTTATACTTAACACAGGTAATTACTGACTTGAATGCCTTATTTCTGGCATTAAATCTTGAATTTATTAATCAGTGCTTTCAATTTTGGGCATGAAAGTTAGACCCTAAAATCCAGTTCAGGTTTATAAATCTATGACTTTGTTTCCTCAGTGTTGAGTATGTTCCACATTTCTGTCAGCAAAGGTTTGAAAATCTGTAAGTTGTTTGTATTTTTGAGATAGTTGAGACACACAGAAGAATGTGTAAATAGGTACTTGACCAGCGTGAGCTTTATGTAGAGACACAGTGCTTTTATAAATACTTGCTGTCCCTTACAGATCTCTACCTTGAGAAGAACTGCCTCTAAATACCTTGAAATGCAACACTCACTACTTTTGAAATCACAAGAGAGATTTAAGAAAAATACCCAACTTGCCTACAATTCTGCGTTCTAGTGTAGAATGATCATGAATGTATGAAGACTTAGGGGCTTAAAATGAGACTCGAGTCTCTGTCCTATCAACTGAAAAGTGTTCGTGTTTTCTGTCTGGGAATGCTCAGCAGGGGCCATGACCACCAATTTCCCTTGCTCTTACTTCCTTGACAACTCAGGCTGTGAGTCCTTGCAAGTTCTACTGCAGTATTTCAGTGCTGCTGTTTCAGCCTTTGAGTGTATGAAAATGTTCCTGTGGGTATATAACTACTGAAAACACAAGCCTCATTAACACATTTTTGTTTTGCTTTTTGACAGAGCAATTACACATTTCAGTAATGTGCTGCTTGCAGCCAAGTTGCTGATTTTCATAATCCATTGAAGATACTAAGTGGATAAAAATAAACATGTCTCTTAATCTTAAAAGATGAGTTGCTAAAACTGCACATAGTGGGTGGCAGCTTCTTGAAACACTTTTTGCTTACACCTGAAGCTGTAAAATAGCTCTTTCCAGGAGCACTCTTTCTGAATTCAGGCTTATAAATCACTGGAGTTGGGAAATCCTGTATTGTATTGCTAAATTCACACATTCATAAATACTGCAGTCACATGCTTTTAGTGTGGAAACTCCAATGTTGAGAGTGGTGCAGCCTTACTTAAAATATATACCAAAAGTTGCTACTTAGAGAAAAGCATTTATTTTATTGCAAAACAATGAATAACATAGGACAGAAATGTCACAGCATTACCAAAACTGCATTTACATCAGGGTTGCTGAAAATGCCCTTGAATTAATGAGTGTTTTAAAGGACCACTTGGTGTCATAGGCAGTCTTAGTAGATTTTGTCACTGAAATAATTTAGCTTTGCAGTTGTTCTGTTTCAGGTTTTTGCTTGAGTATTTATAGATTAATCCCCCAAGAGAAAAATCTTGTTTAAATTAACAAGCTTAGACACAAGCCTTTCTTAATGTAAGGTTGTGTTTTACTATATTCATCTACTATGCTGTGAAAACAGTGGTGTGAGTGTGGGGGAAAATATTTGTGTGTTAGTCTGTATATGTGTCTCTATTTTACCTTTTAAATACAGAACTAATCCCAGGTTTTTGCCTTCAAAATTCATTATGATTTAGATATTTTCTTCACATTCTGAGTCAAATGCAGTGGCAGGTCTTTTCAAAACTAGTAGAAGTTGTGATATTTCACCGCATACTATATATTTAAGGAGGGAATGATAATTGTGTTTGTAGATTTCTGCAATTCCTTCTCAATGCTTCTCTTAATGCTGGTTGACTCCAAAGGGATTTTTCAGCACCATTAGCTGGGACAACAAGAAAACCAATTTTACTAAAGCTGGAAGACTTGCTGTACCAGGTGGTCAGAACAGAGTTGTGTTGTTCTTCACTCCAGCTAAATGGATTTGTGGAATTTGCTGTCAATGAACTCTACTTTGTGGGATGGGTTTAGTAACAAGTTGTCAGACTGGTGCTAAATAATGGGAGAGTATCTCTTTCACTGCAGGCGGTTTGAAGTGTTTAAGCTTATACAATGAAAAGGCACTTTCACAGTGGATGCAGAATCTTTAATGCCTGAAAATACTCTTAAAGAACCCTCCACCTCTATCTCGAGGTGCGTAGGTGAAGTGGAAGCCATTCACTGGTTACTACTTCAGCGCTGCAGTCAAGCACTTCTTAGTTCGTATTCCCTGGGCTCTTAACATGCCTGTGGTTTGCTTTTGCCTTTTTTTGCCGGCTTCTGATGTTGAAGTTAGCACTTCACCCTTGCTTAATGACTACATCTTTGCGAATTCCACATCTCTAGCTGCTTCATCCCTTGTCCTGTTTAGTCTTTTACATCCCTGTGTCACTGTGATGGTTTTAAAAGTGCTTAAACAGGAGAGGATTTTCAAGGTTGAGGTTTGTTGGTGTTTTTTTCCCTACTGTAGTGAGTAAAGTGACAATAACTAAATATCTTAAGTGACTTGGAACCAAGCATGACTGGCAGTGGCTTCAGCCAGCAGGTGAACCTTTAGCTACAACTCACTTGTGTAAGGACTGGAGGCACAATCGTGGGCATGGAGCAGAATGTGTGGCTACCAGCTTGTGTTCCTGTATGTTGCTTTCTGTGTTTAGGTACGCACAACATTCCTATGCCTTCGGGGTTTTTGTGTATTTTTGACTTTGTTCTGCTTTTAACATTAAGCAGGGTGTGTTCATGGCTTGAGATTTTAATTATTAGTTAATTCTCTGATAGCACAGAACATTAATGCGAAGTAACAGAACATTAGTCTGTTTTCAAAGGCAGGATGGTCTCAGTGAGCACGTGGGCTTGTAAAAGAAACCTCTTAATTTGGGATTTAAAGGAAGGGGTTTTACCTTCTTTTAAGTCTTTTGTACACTGATTATATTATAAATAAAACGATGGGGTTAGTTTTTTATTCTCAAAGGAAAGCTGGTTTTACTTTTTGTGTATTTCTGATGATGATGACTGGATTTTTTTTTTTTCTTCAAAGGCCAAGACACTATCAAGTATTTTCATCTCTTTTCTTAGTCCTTAGTGCTGAAGAAACTTTAAGTGTAACTTTTTAGTAGCAATCTTATGACAGTGACACTGGCTTTGATTGTAGCCTGATCCACAAGGTTGCCTAAAGAGACAAACCCAAGGAATGTTTTTAGCAAGTGAAAAATCTTCATGTACTATATTGTCTTACTCCTGTATGCCTAATAGTTGCACGAGTCACCAAATCTTCACAGGTATCTTTGGACTACGTTTCAAAAAAAGAAGTAGCAATTGAGGAAATTCTCAAGAGAGTTAAAGCAGAAATTAAACCCATAAAGATAAATTAACTAAACATTGCTTCAAAATATCCAATTAAAAATAAAGGGCAACAGAAGGGTTTTTACAAACCCTATGGGAGGAAAAAGTAAAGGCAAGCCATGTTCAATAAATCTTTCTGGATAGCCTAAAATATGTGGAAACAGTTTACCTTGTGCATGTGTGTTTCTTCTACTGCTGCTCAATTGATTCTTAAAAGAAAAAAAAAGCAGCTTGATTTCTGGTTGCCTCTAACTGGGTCCCTTGAGGAGAGAGGCAACAAAATAGATGGTTTTCAGTGTCTCAGAATTCTGTGTATGTGCTACCTCTGGAGCCAGTTTGTGGTTCTAAAACAGTCTTTTGGCAGCAGGCACAGATACTGATATTGTTATGGTAAAAGCCAGATTGTAGGATGTTTGAGTGAATTTTAATTAGATGGGAAACAGCTACAGGAGCCAAGTTTTTGTAGCATGACTCATAATTTGCACACTGTGGACCAGTTCCATCAGTGAGAGTTCTCCCAGAATAATGACTACAGTGACTGGCCCTCTGCCAAGGAAGGGTGCAAGTATCTGCCTTTGCTTACTGAGTTGCCTATTAACTCTTTTCTGAGTAAGAGCTTCTCTAAATTCTCAATTTTAAATATACTTACGTTTTGAATAATGTTCATCCTTGTTCAGGACTAAATTCAGGAATGTGCAGATAGCAGCAGACATTGTGGAGGAGATAACTGCATTGCTAATATTTTCAGTGGTAATCAAGATTTTGATACTTCCAGGCCACAGCTGGATTCTTAGCGTTTACCTTGCATAGCACAGGTTTTACTTGCAGTATCATACGTGTGGAGCTGGGTGGAGAAGGACTGAAGACAACTGCATTCATACATGAGGCATAATAACCTTGCACACAGTTCAGCAGTGATACAGGTTATGGATCAGACTTCAAGAATGTGGCAATTCTTAAGTTAGGCGATTCAGAGTAGTATTTTCCGTGGCACTACCATTCAGTTCTGCTGCATAGCATAAGGGAGTTTGTCATACTCATTAGGCAGAAGTGAAAGGGTGGTGCAAGGAAGCTATTTAGGACCTGCTAATTGCAAAAGCTGCTTTAGCCCTAGAGTCCTTTAAAGATACATTTTGTTAGCTGTCTGTCTGGGCTAGACTGAGGCTGCGCAGTGTACTAGTGCTTCCTCAGTAGGGTACTTTCACATCACTGATACATTCATTTAAGTGAACATTTGGAGCAAAGATGGAAGCAGACACCTCTCTTTTTAACAGGAAATTTTCTGCTTTGCAGATATTCTCCCCTTTATGTTGCCTGAGGAGCAAAAAGGGGGCAGATTCCAGAGGAAAATCTGGTCAGCTGTACTTGTGGTAGATCTTGCTGCATGTTGTATTTGGTAGGTGCAACAGTAAGTGCCAGAAATCAACATCTGTCCACACCATAGTCTGGGAAGTTAAAGGTTTTTCTGCTGTCTCTGTAATCCTGATCTCCTTGACAGCAAGATCTTATCACGATGGACATCTTGTTTAGCTAACAGATAGCTTTCTTTCACATGTAGATACTTAAGCAATCAGCAAATGGTATGATGTTTAAAGGTGTGGAGTGGTTACAAGTAATTTGGAAATCCCAGAGCAGGAAGTTCGTGGCAGATCAGTCGGGGTGTTATTAACAAAATAAAAATTGCCTAAGTAGGAAACTTCTTTGCATTCTTAACATGGGAAACATCTACTAGGTGGTTGCAAAAGTGGAATTTTGATGTACCAGGAGGTGAGAGGGTTTTAGGAATGTATGTGCTCTTACTAGTTCCTGCAGTGGCATTAAATGGGTAGTTGTCTTTCAAAATGGGTATTGAAGAACTTAGTTTATTATCAATCCAGACTTTGGAACCTTCTCTGGAAAATGTCTACAACGGTTCATTCAAGGATTGAGGATCTCCTTTTGAGACGCTTGTGTTTGAAGACATGGAAGCCAAATGAAGCTTTCTTCACACTGAGGACTCACACAATCCCAGAATGACTGAGATTGGAAGATACTTCTAGAAGTCATCTGGTCCAATGCCCCTGCTTAAGCAGGACCACCCAGTGCAAACTGCCCAAGGCCACGTTCAGACGGCATTGAATAGCTCCGAAGATGGAGACTCCACAACCTCTCAGGACATCCTGTGCCAGTGCTCGCTCACCCTCACAGTTAAAACAGGGTTTCCTGATACTCAGTGCGAACCTCCTGTGTTTCACTGTGCCCACTGCCTGTCTCTGGGCACCACTGCAAAGAGCCTGGGTCCACCTTCGTTATGCCTTCCCTGCAGGTATTTCTGCACATTGAGAAGTCATTCCTGAGCTGCTGCTTCTCTAGGCTAAACAGTCCCAGCTCTCAGCCTTTCATAGAATCGTTTAGGTTGGAAAAGACTTTTAAGATCAAGTCCAACTGTAAACCTAACGCTGCCAAGTCCACCACTAAGCCATGTCACTAAGTGCCACATCTGCACGTCTCTTAAATACCTTCAGGGGTGGTGGCTCCACCACTTCCCTGGGCAGCCTGTTCCAATACTTGATAACCCTTTTGGTGAAGAAAGGTTTCCTAATTTTATAGCCTACTGGCTGTAAGGTCTTGGAATTAGTTGGAAGGACTGTAGGCAAATACAGTATATGAGTATTGAATTTCTGTTTTATAAATATGGTGTAACAGTACTACTATTTCCCCAGTGCTTTGGCAGCAATTAAATTAGAAGTGGCAGTTTTAATTAAATAACACAACTGCAGGCTAGGTTATTTCCCTCCTCCAGTTCCCTTACCTCAGTTTAAGAAGAGAAAGACTTTCTTTCTACAGTAGATTCAGTTAGCAGAAAAGTGTGTATGATAAGTAGAATACTCAACCGTACCATGGAAACCACATTAAATTCAGTTGTTTAATAATAGTTGTACACAGCATTCATAATTAAAAGTATTTCCACTAAGTAACTTTCAGATCTGCAGCAGATCCTAGAGAAAACGATTATACCAGAGGCTGATATTTAGAGGCAATGGCAATTGAACAAAACACCAGTGTTTTCTTTTTGGAAATAACCTCTATCTAGTCGAGAGATTTTCTGCTGAGTAAATAAAAATTCCTCCATTTGACTCTGAACGACGTTTTATTGCTGCTGCTGAGGTTTGGGTTAGGCTGCATTTTTGGGGAAAGGTTATAGGTGTTTGCATTTTTTTGCCAGAGCCCTGTGCTGTGATTTTTTCAAAGACATACTTGCATCAGTGATTGGGGTTTGGCAATAGAACACCTCAAGCATACCATGTCTGATCAGAACAATAAAATTCCTGACTTAGTGTGGCTATTTTGAACACATCATACTGCTGTAAATATTTTCTTATATATTTATTCTCTAAATCATCAGGCTAATAAAATTCAGTGATTTCCCAATTATACTGATTACTTTCTTGTTGTCTTTTGTAATATCAATAAAATACTGTGCAATGATTGCCATTTAAAATATTCCAGTTTTACCCTTTCAAATGGCTAATACTACTATGCCAGCATTTGGACTGTATGAAATATTAGAATGTCTTCCCTGTGGTCTTTATTTACAGAAGCAAGGGATAAACATTAATTATGTAGAACAGCCTATTGACTGGGTCAGTTTTATCCCTGAAAGCTGTATGCGGTTTTAATTATTGATCCTATCTTTAATGCTGAAGTCGTACCAGAGATGAACCTGGCACCTTGAGAAACTGAAATGTATCAAGAGTTGTTTTACATAGTAGGATTATTGGTGTTTTCTCCTTTTGACAGTTTTTCCTCTCAGTTGTTTCTCATGTTCTGTGTAGTATAGGATTTTTTTGGTTTTTTTTCTGAGGTACAGAATGCTTTACTTACCCTGTTTGTCTTGCCAACAGAGAGATAACCCAGCTTCATAGTGTTTCCCAAGAAGCTCAGGAGCTGGAGAAAAGGCTGGCAGCTTGGGATCTAACACTGTGCATGCAAATACCCAAGTGCTAGTTGCTCTAATAATGGGGTAAAGCATAAATACCTTTGAGCAGGTTTCCTGTAACCACTGACCATTAAAGAGGATAGCTTGCTTCATAGGACTCATAGCTTGCAGCACTGGATGGCTTAATCTAATACAGGATTTCTCTGTACTTCCAGCTCCTCTGATTATCTTTTAGATATAATGTATGACACAGAGTTCTGAAGCTAATGAAAGCACACACTTAAGTAAGAGAGCTTGTTTAAACAGTAAACCCCAGAAATTTGTCAAAAGCAAAAGTTTAAATACCTGGTAATCCTTGCTTTTAGCTCTTCGTGGATATTTTGAAAAAATCCTCTTTATCCTTACCTTAATTAAAAAATAAAAAAGCCAGCTATGCTCAGAGCATCTGGGAGCATCTTCATTCACTGCCTGTAGAAAGAGTGAAATGATGGCAACAGTTGAATCAGGCAAGCTGAAATAAGACAAATTAGGAATTAGCCAAAACGCTTGGAGGATTTTGGGTGTTTATCCTTTGTTTCAAGGATTAGAGGCTTTTGTGTTTTCATGGTTCAGTCAGTTATGGTAGGTTTGCATAGTTGTTAGAAAATCAATCTGAAAGAACAAGAGATCTGTTCAAACTCAGGGACAAAACTGTAGTTTAAAACAAATTAGACCACTAACCTTCAATGAAGGATTCATCAGTTAGTGTTGACTGAAAATAATTTTGTGGTGGTACTTCCAACAGTAATCCTTTTAAGATTGACCATTTCCATGAGAAAAGACTCCATTTGGGCACTGTCTTTTAGTCTTGCAAATACATACTACTAACACTTTGGGGTTTTTTTAATTTGCTTTTGCAAATTCAATGAATTAAGTTCCAAGAAAGTGGTTCTAAAAATAATGTCAAGATGAGCCGTTTTCAAATTAAGACCATACTCATGTAGATTGGGGGTCGTGGCATCAGAATCCTGGTATCAAAGATTACTGTAATATAAAGCTTCAGGTGCCTAAAACTTACTCATGCACATGCTGTTTGAGGAGGAGATGCATTATTCTTACAAGCAAAGACTTGATAACTTGGCAGAGCAGAAAAAAACTAATACGGTGGATTAGTCATAAACCACTTTTTTCTTTTAAAATAAGTTAATGGAAGGAAGGGAATAAAATTATTATTTAATGCGGAGGTCCTTTTTTAGTTTATTACTGTATTAGCTTTTTATGGGCCATGTAGAAATAAATACCTAATTTACTCCTGACCTACTGCTTGGTAAATGCAGATGTTTAGTCATTAGGATATTTTTATTAATGCAATAGTATCTTCAGTCCTATAGTACTAGCACAGCCTACTGTTATTTTTGAAGAAACATTCCCGTAGACATGTGCTTATGTATTCTTAGCATTTCATTTTGTTATGAAAAGCTTTGGCTTTGATGTGCTTAATAAATTTCCTCTGAGTCATAATGATAGTTGCCAAACCATTGTTCTTGTTCTTTTTGGACTTGATGGTATTCTACAGTTGCTTCCTCCTGGTTAAAGTCCATGAGGTTTTATTAAGATAAATGTCAGTGATTTCAAGTGGATTTGCATAGAAGCAGCCCTTAGTCTCTGGCAGAGTAAGTCATGTGGAATGTTTAGTTTTAAAGTAACAGTGACTACAGGAAATGTTAGAAGTGAATGTTGTTGACCTTTTCTGTGCAAGGAATTTGTGCCTTTGACTACTCTTTCTCCCTTTCTATTAAATATGGAATACTCTAGCCTCCTGAAGCTATCAGTAAACTGAGCATCCTCACTGATGGTCTTCTGTTCAAAAAAAATAGTTTCTCCCTTCCAAACAATTAATGCAGTGTCTTGTTCTAGAGATGACATCAAGGCAAAAGATGGTGATCATTGATACACTTTCTAAAAATAAACATTGCCAAAGCGAAGAACTTAAAGTCAGAGTTCAGAAGTCGTTCTTGGCAGCAGATTCAAAATCAGTAACTTACTTGTGCCTGTCTAAGCCAAGTGGATATTCTAGGCAGTCATCATGACTTGGTGCCTTTACGTGTAGTAATTACTCATTTATATTTATACTAGCTAGTGTCATTTAGTAGGTCATTATTTATTTCCAGTTAAAAAAATCATTTGCTGCCATAGTTGAACTGTTGCTATAGCTGACAGTGGTTTTTGGGTGTATAGTAAGCTGCTTTTTTTTTTCTTTTTAGTATTAGACAATATTATTTTATCTGCATTTGGAGGGAAGACAAGTATGGCTCACAGCGCTGTTTTAGAACCCTAGATATTTGAAGGTGCCTTCAAAATTCTAGTTGGCAAACAGAAGTCTGTTCAGAGTTTATAATGCTCTTAATGGATTTCATGAATTGAACTATTCCTCCTTAAGATGGGATCTGCAGGACTGGAGTTTGGCAAGTCATTCAAGTATGTACTTAAGCCCATCCCTCTCCAGTGAAGTATTTGAGGGCAAGTGAATGCTTTGGTGCTTGTTACGCTGCTGAGTCGACGCCTGAAATTCCAGGCATCTCTTAGATATGATGTATTTTTATGAACCTAATTTCAATTCCTAATAATTTTTTTCCAAATATTGTTATTTCCTGCAAAAGTTACTGCAGCTTTCTGCAGGAAATGAGCTAAGAAATGGAAAAAAATTTCTCTAATTATAGTTTAGAGGTGTTCATTCAGGAACAGTTGCAGAACACTGATTTTTAGTGTTGGTGTTACAAAGAGGGTATGTGGAAATGTTGGGAGCAAGTACTCAAGGATTTAGTGTTCTGCAGACTGACTTCTCTTTGGTTTGATTTGTTGGAACATAGGAATGGAAAGTAAAACCTGTGTACTTAATATAACACAGCCATCAGATGTGTTACACAAATCTAGTAAGTTCCATCAAGTTCCATGTGAAAGCAACCAGACATGGAGCTGCTCACCCTGTTTGAAGTGCCCCCACCACCCCGTGGAATGAAGCGCTTATCTCCATTAGCTGGACTTGCTGACTCACTTGTGCTGCATATACTCCTTTGACTTCAGGCATTTCTGACTGAATCGAGAAACAGAACTTGTGATTTTTGTGACTACATCATATAGCTTTCTAACCTATTAGCACAAGGGGACGTGTAGAAAGGCTTTCAGACAGGAGCTTCGTGGAACCAAAGTGCTGGTTCAGCAGGGTTTTGTAATTACAAATTACTTCAGTATTAGTTTCAGAAGTTCAGTGTATTTATTTAGTTTTCTCTCATTTACGGTTTTCTTCAAATTGCTCTCCTTTTATCTCATTCTCCACACTTGTGAAATTGTACAATGCAAAAAGGTGGCAGGCCCCCCGAAACTCCAGTTACTGAATTGTTACATACTCCTCTCCAAAATCTAAAAAATGGAAGCTGCTGTTTGGCTGAAATGTGTTGTGCTAAAGCAGTCTCAGTGCTTTTGGTTCACGTAGATGCATGCTCTGCTTTAACTCCTTCTGAGAGTAAGTGGAATAAGCTTGCATAAATAAAACTTGTCATGTTTAATGTCTAAACTAGTCAAGTACAAGTCATGACTGAGAAGCCTAAAAAACTTAACAAGCCAGCAGAGAACAGAAGATAGAGCCAAAGGAGAAATACTGTATGCACTCAGGTATTGTAGATGTACTGTTTATATAACATGTAAAAATATATGAATATACAAGGACTACATGCAGTTTTGCATATATTCTTATATAATATACAAAACACAAATCTCCACTTTAAAAAATAATATATATTATCTCCTCTAGCCTGATGAGGATATTTAACCCAGAAATATGCAAAGTGCATGTAAACAATAACTACTTTTTGTTCTCCCAGGACTTGTTTAAAGTTGTTTTCACTTTTGCTAGTATGGCTTGCTGGGACAGTGCAGCAGTTTCAGACTTTTGCTAGTGCTCTTCTTGCTTTGCTAAGTCATTTCCCTTGGAAGGGTGAAGTAGGTGAATCGCCAGCTGTTTAAATCCACAAAAAATAAGAGTATAAAAAGGAAGGAAGAAAAAAAAAAAAAAAGAAGAAGGTTTATGAGCTTCAACTTGACACTGTATGGATGTGTGCTTTAAGAACTGTTTAAAGGTTGTCAGCATATGAGTAAAATCCAAATTATTCTGCTGGTCTCTTCTGTCTGTTCATTTTGGACATCATTGAAAACAAATCATATTAAAAAAAATAAAATCTCCTTGGCTCATGCTTTGCTGCTAATGTGACATGTTCTCTTCACTCCTTTTGTATCTCATTTTAAAGTAAATCATGTGCTCCTCAGTTTCAGCAGTGCTACTGGAAACAGAAGAAACACAAGAATATCCTGCACTTTTTTTTTGGTTGTTGTAGTCATAGAGATCAGGGCTAAAGTGTGTTGATAAAGTGGCCAGAAGACAATTATACCATTTCAGACTCTGTAATCTGTTGTTTGTAGGGAGGAATGAAGTCTCTGCATCCGTTTTATCAAGTTTGCACACACCATGAACACTAAAATATTAACATAGAAAGTGGGCGGGAAGTGGAAGAAAGCCCTACAGGAACATTAGCCAGCCAAAAACTGCTCTTGTTGGCGGCCTTCACAGCTGAGCACAAATGTGCTTTTTGTTTTCTTAATGCCCTGGGGCAGAATATGAAAATCAACAGGTGTGGGTTTTATTCTTTGTTTCACAAAGCATCTTGGATTAATATATTCTGCTTTTCCTTGATATTCAGCGGCCCGACAGAATAGAAGTGTGCATGCGAACATAGCCACAGAAATAACTGGAGGCATAATCTGTGCCCTGGTTTCTGGTCTGTTGATGCTTTTGTCCAATAGCCTATTAAAAGAATTGGCTCTGCTATTGTTGTTGCATACTCTTATCCATTACAGACCCGGGTATCCAAGGAAAAGATGTCTTTATAACAATGAATACCTGGCATGTGTTTCTGGTCAGGAAACATTAGGAGAGGTGGGTCAGATGAGTACTCTGTGTCTGTAATTGTTATAAGAATGTCATGCTTTCTTAGCTATAAATACTAGGAAGAGAGGAATAAGTCAAGTCTGTCTTTTCAGATGTTTACCGAGGAACAGGTAGTGAATTCTAGAGCAGTCACTTTGAAAAAGTGCTTTTGGGAATTGAAGGACTGTATTCCTTAGCATTTACCTTCTTCAAGAGTAACGGAGTGGGGGTAAGTGAGGTTTTATTGGTGAGCATTTCTGTAGCATCAGTGCAGTAATGGAAAATTCAAAGGGCTGAATGACGTACTGTTATATGAATAAGTGTGGTTCTTGTTTTATCTTACAGGCTGAAAATGACTGTGTTGCAAATTGCTAAAGGTCTATAAATTCTCTTTCATAAGAACCAACTCAGTCAGGAGCTTAGTAATATTGTAGGTCCCCACTAATGACTTCAGCTTACAGAAATGATCGGTTCCAAGAAATAGAACTGGAATGTTTCCAGAGACTTAGTACTTCCTCAGAGAGAGTTTAAAAAATGTATTTAATGCAGTTAGATTGTGTATAAACCACATTTCTGGACTTAAAGCAAGTCAACTGTTCCAGCGCTATGACACGATATACCCTTAAACCACAAACATTTACATTTCACAATACCTAGAATACTTCATTGTGCTCTATGTAGATGTCAGAGAAGTTGACAAAAATCAGGGTGGTGCTGGGGGAAGATGCATTGCTCTGTTAACCTGCGTGTCTTCCCCACTGAGTTACAACGACTTAATTTGCATAACTGCCTGGGGAAAATGTGCAGAAAGAATATAGTTGCTGTATCATCCAGGCATCACAGATAAGGCATTTTGGTCGTACTGAAAGGTAAGCATTCTTTGATGCTTCCCTCCCAGAAAATTTTGCAGCTCTGTGCTTTTTGCCCTAGAATCTGCACACATAGAAGTGTTTATCATAATCTTAGCATTTCCATTTTACATATTTTTACTACATGTGACATTTATTTCTCAAGGGAGAGCTCAATTAACTTCATCTGCGCTGCTGCCTTGTAGCAATGTCACCCATAGACTGGCTCTAGCCAGTCCTTTTTGCTCTTCAAAGTGAGAGGGGAAAATTTGTTTGCACAACCTGGGTTCCTGTGAGGAGGTGTGATCTGCCTGCTGTTCCCATGTGCTGCCAGGCTCTGCCCCTGCTATGAGAAAAGGGTGATACTGCTGCAAGTCTGCCTTTTCTTGTGCCTGTGTATGACCTTGACACTTCATGGGGTCATTGCAGCCTGTGAACTGGCCCCAGAGCTGCTCCTTTAGGGGATACATTCTTTTGAATGATTTAATAAAAGATAAGAATACAAGGAACCACTGCAAAGCAGGAGAGGTCCTGGTCTGCTCCTATGGCAAAGAACCACCGTGAAGAGGTTTTGTTCTGCAGTGAAACATCCACAGAACAGCTAAGCTGTTTTCAGTTCTAAACCCTTAATCTTACAGACGTCCTCTAGGTAGTGAATAAGGGTCAGATCTGACCGACGCAGGGTGTAAGCAGACCTCAGGCACCTTGCATCTATGTTGTGCCCATGAAATTTCCTCTTCAGCAGCTACCCGCCTAAATATTACCAGGTGTTGGGTTTGTCTTTGCACAGCCCAGGAACTGTAAAAGGGCTGGGTGGTTAGGTCCTGCCTGGCAACAGAACTGCCAACAAATTAGGTGGAGCAGGGCTTACGTTTCTAGCAAAGGGCTTCATCTCCTAAGCAGGCTCAGAGCTCTCTGATGCTTGGCTCCCTATCAGTTCAAAAACCTTAAATACCTGTCTCAGGGAGTAGTGCCTTGATCCTTCTTGTTAAGAAGGAAAAGCTTATTCTCTTGAGATTTTAGGTGAACAGATATTGCATTTTGTGACAAAGTTTTAAATTCTAAGAGAAACAAAAAAAGCGTGAAGAGAGAGATTTTTATGCATCGCAAAGTTTCATTTTAATAGAAGCTTTGCTTTTCTGTGGAGGAGAGTAAGCAGAAGAAAATTTTAGTCAAAATCGTAACTAATAGTAGCAAGAAAGTACAAGTGCATCCTACCGCATCCCCTTTTCAGAATTTCTGCAGTCTTCTGATTTCCATGGGAGAATGTAGCAGGCCAACGTGCTATGCAGTAGGCTTTAAGGTGTGCTGTGGTGCAGTCTGAAGAGCCGCTTGGGGCTTGGAGCTCCGTCTTTCCGCTTCATTTAACCATCTAAAGGAAAACATGGAAAAAGCTGACAAGTGTTGAACTGTATTGCACAGAGTAGGAAGCAGCTTACAGAGACCATCCTCAGAAAGATTAAGCAAGCTCTGCAAGAAAATGGACATCATCTCACACTGAGTAATCATAAAGCCAGTCAATACTGGGGGAAAAAAAGAAACGTACAATGAAAGGGGCCAAAAATATCCAAGTCAGCACTGGGGAGATGTGCTTATGTTGTTCCCTGTGAACTGCAAGCTCTAATAATAAAATAACATCAGGGAAAACAGAAAAGATTGTTGTTAGAAAAGAGGCTTTGCGTTGGAGGAGTTTGAATTTTAGATACCTGTGTTGGTAAGTGGTGGGCCGTAGACATTTCTGCCATCGTGACAAGCTCAATTTGGGTAGTCATGCAGGATCAGCACTCTGGGCTGAGAATCATGACGCTGTAGCAGTGCTGATTTGTGCTGAAGACATTCATTATATTCCTCTTTAATTATAAAATCTATTATGACTTAATCCAAGAAATAGGTTTAGTCTATGTATGTAAGCTTTTGTAAGAAGGTAAATTTTGATACCACTTAAACAATTTGTTAGTTTATTTGCCTACCTAGTATAAACTCTATACATAGTCTCATTTTCTGATGTAGATGTTGTAAGTTGCGATAGGAGATTTTGGTCTACGAGGATAGTGTCGTATGCATTAGGATTAGTTCAAGTCTTTGCATTCGTGCAGTTCATCAGTACTACAGATTTTACACATCCATATTCTGTTTGTTTCAAGTTTCACAGAATTTCATTAGTTATTGTAAAGGCTGAATTTTTCATGGTTCAGTGCATTAGATCTTCCTTCATTCTTTTTTCTTTGTCTTGTGTGCCACATTAAAGTTATTTGTAGCTGGCTGCAAGGTTTTTTCCATTAATAAACTGTATTATTTTCTGATTGTATCAGTGTTCCACAGGCACCGATCTTTTCCCAATCTTGATAACTTGCTGTTGCTGTGATAGATGCCATTGTTCACAAATGGAGACTGGCTTTCATAAAGTAATCTAGAATTTATAGAGCATTTTTTCTGTGTTTGCCTTGCTGCTTTTTGAACTTCTTGTTTGTATTTTTCATTTAATTTTATTCCACTTTGTTATGGAGATAGTGTAGGAGACCTTGTAATCAAGTTTAAGCAATTAAATAAGAGGAAAAGAAGCCAGTATATAAATGTACTTTTGTGTTCCCTTTTTATTATCTGTTAGGGTTCCTCTTACTGGTAATCATGTTTCCCATTACGTACTGACAGGTGAACACAGTGCTAGCTGATGAATTATACACTGTCAGTAATACGCTGTCAAAAATGAGAGGAGTTAACTTTTTTGTTTTAGTAAGTAAGATAAAAGATTTTTTTTCCAGAGCTTTTCCTTTCATACTTTGTAGCATAAACATTTTATGCTAGACTCTATCACAGGTTTCCTCAGGATTCGTGGGATATTGCTGCCGGGTTGGTAATTTTTCTGGGTGTAGTCATTATGAGAGGACACTTCTTTCCAAATTGGCTCTTGGTGCAGCGGCACACCGCCTTACACTTCAGATGTCTGGGAGCTGAGCTCTCAGAGTATTTCGGTTTGACCTGCCCTTTGACATTCACCTGCAGATCACCAGTAATTGAAACCTGGCTGAAAACAGGGTAACAGAAATAGATTTTTATGTACAGCATTTGCAGTTGGATATACTTGTAAATAAGCAGAGTGGAGAAAGGAAGGAACACAATATTTCCTGAAAGAAATACTTGCAAATGCAAACTTTAAAGGCAAGTTGGGTACCTAACAAAGTTAAATTTTCATTTGTTTTCCCCCACAAAAACTTAGATGCTTCAGACTTGCTCAGAAGGTTTCTGACACTCCTCTAATAATGCTAAGGATGACTTTATTTCTTTGGAATTGCAGCAGTCATCTTCTGGACCTTAATGTCCACTTAAATCCCTGACTCGAGGAGTACTTATTTAATGCTCTTTCTGCTGCCTCATGGCACAATGTGCATGGTGTGAGGTATCTCCACTCGCTTAGCATTTCCTTTTATAATAGGTCTACTAATAACTGCTCTGGCACAGGCAACTGAATGAGGTTAAATGCAGAGAGCTCATGATTATAACTCAGGTGACACCAGATACCACGTGTGTGGCACCAGTCATATATATACAAGTGAAATTTGGGGTGAAAATCTGGAAACATAGTACAGTCAGTAATAATGATGATTATGATGTAACCTTCATATATTGCAGTGCATCCAGCAGCATATCTGAGTGAGGTGTTTTTATTGAGATTTACAAAAATATCAGATGTGCTTTTTTAATCAGTACAGTTATTGTTCTTAAGTCACGCAATAACAGTTCAGCCTGTCTTCATACCTGAAAGTGTTCAGCTCTAGTATTTGTTATTGATAAATGAGAGCTGAATATTAACCCTATCTCAGCATGGTGTGCTACTTATCCTTTTACTAGAATGTGATAATTTCATGAGTTATTCTCTTGTTTTATGACACGATCTGAAGCAGTCTCCACAGGCACAGCTACCTCTGACTGAATAGTGTGGGCATAAGACACAGGGGCTTTGACATTCAGCCTGGAGCTGTAATGATTGTGTTCACTGAGTGCTTTTAATCAGCAGGCCTTACAACGTGAAGCTTTGTCTCTAAGAAATTGTATTAATTATGAGGGAAATTATTTTTTTTTTAGAGAGATGTACTAGCTGAAGCATCAGAGTTAGTATGAAGTTCAGTATGCAAGAATTTACGTAGTTGAGCAAATGAAGTACGTTGCTCAGTCACAGTATTTCAGTACATTAACACCTTTTAATTTTTTCATGTAGTTGATACTAAAATCTCAGTGACATCAGTGGGAGCCAGTGGCGGCCAGAATCTTGCAGGTTTAGGCTCAGTAAGTTGTTTCCAGTTCAATGAAAGAGCTCCATCTAGTTTATGCTCTGTCACTTGAGAGTTTATTTTACCTAGTCAGTTGTGAAGTAATGGTTACTTGTCTGTTTCTTAATCTTATTTAATCTGTCCAACGAAGCAGGAGGAACATTTGTATCATGTTCATCCTGCCTTGTATGGGTTAGTATTTGAGACTGCCTTACCCAGGTGGTACCTGCCTGCTCTGTGGGTTCAGAGTGCTAGTGTGGTAACAGTTAAACAACCAATGAAAATGTTTAGTGTGGGTGAGAAATTAATTATATACCATGTCAGTTCAGAAGCTGTGGTATAGCAATTAATAGCAAAGAAATTCCAAGTGTTTATATTCCAACTCAGAGATGAAGTGCTTCATTATATCTATATATATATTCCTGAACTACCAACATAGGATGTTTATAGTACCTCACAGAAGACTCAGACACCTTCCAGGTTTCTAGCTATGCTGGCTAATTCTGTCAAGATAGAGTGAGGTAGTAAAGAATAGCCATATAAAATAGTGCTGGTATGCACCAGAGAGAGACATGGTATGCCAAATGACCAACAGTCCCCCGATTACTCTTTTTTTTCTTCTGATGCGGCCTTCCCCCCCCCCCCCCCGAGACACTGATCCTGTTTCCATCTTTCTGCTAAAACCAGCTTAGTTTAGTTTGCATTTCAGATTGTCTCTCTGTGTGCTTTGTATGATATGGCAATTGGTCAACCCATGATTAAGTTACAGCCAAAGCCGATGGGTGTTAAGATGTAGTAACTGGATATCTCTGTGCTTGTTTCAGACTCGCTGCAACTGAATTCAAAAATTGTAACATAAAACCTCAGTTCAAGAGTTTTAAGTTTGTAAAAGAACTTTGAGCTTCCCTTGCAGATCTTCTAAATATTTTTTCATATTCTGAACTTAGGAAATTTAAAATTACTTTCTTTTTTTTTAATTAACAATAAAGGAAACACAGAAGAGGGTTAGGCTGACAAGTTTTCTCACACAAATGGCATAGGCTTTGCGGCCACACAGAATTAGGGTGGTTCAGTTGGCAGGTGGTGACCAGCTCAAGAACTATACTTCTGAGCAGGAGACTGCATACTTCTTAAAAGAGTATAAGAATTTGAACTGTTAACATATGTAGAACTGATTTAGTTGTTCTTATTGTTGGATGAAAATACTGGGAAGGTCAAAGTGGTTTACAAACTTGAAGTGCTAATTACTTTAAAGATGGAGCTCACTTTTTATATTTTATTTTAAATCTATTGTTACAGTTCTTTTAAAAATTTGTATCTTAACTACCTGGACACTTTGCAGTAAGGATTGAGGTTTTAAATTTTAACATCTGATACTAAATTATTGACTCTAAGAGTTATCATCCATAGCAACTTTTTCTAAAAGATTTTTTGAAAAGGAACTTGTCATCAGAGGAACTATGCTTTAGTGGCTTGGGAAGATAACTTAATTACGCTGGTGGTATTATGAGGGAGAACAGATAGCATAATAGATCTGCAAGAACATTACATTACAAAACCAGATAACTTCTTCATTCTTCCTGTAGTATTTTCATGCCTAATAATTTGTAGATTAAAATTTTTATATTCTCTAAATGCTGGTTATTCAACTCAAAACTTGCAGACTCAACCCAACGGTTATTCAACTCAAAACTTGGGCAGACTGCTGTTTTTGTGGGGCAGAAGGACAGTTAAGAATTTCCCATTTCAGTTGTTAAGAGTGTTTTCAGACATAATGCAGATAACTAGGATTGCAAAGATAGCACAACGCGAATTACCTGTGTGACATTTGAAGTGTGAATCCCTATGAAGGATTGGTTATTATACTATCCTTGGATATCAAATTGGAGCTAGTTAAAATAACATCAGAAGAGCCTCATCTCCAAGAACTTTTTACAGCTTGTTTCTCTTCTGAGTTTGAAAACTATTTTTAACTAAAATTATAAAATTGTTGCTTTTCTGCCGCTTGACAAAAGCTTAGTGTTCTTAGCAGCTGTAGAAAGTATGCTGCAGAAAGTGAGAATAAATGCACTGGGTGTCTGTTGGAATTACAGGATTACAGTAGGCAGTATCTGGCTATTTTTATTATCTCCAAATTACATATTTTATTGCCTGAGTTACCTGTGTGTGTTTTATCCTGCCTGACGCTACACATTTTAACATATGTGAAGACCTTCTGGTACTTCCAGTATAGATAATATATGCATCCTCCCAACACTCTCATGTGTGTTATGTAAAACAAGTGCTGTATTACTTAATGTGAACAAAAATGCAGCAGAAGTAATGCTATAAATGGTGATGTTTGGAGCAAATATTATAAAAGTGTGCTGCTAAGAAAAACAGCTGCATTAAAATGGAACTTGATGTAAGTAGTAGTATTTTATCTCCCAAAGTGTCAGGGCTCAGTGGAGTACAGCTTCAGACCTACCATCTGCTGCTCTACCCGAGGTTAAAAGGAATCAAGCAGCAGGGAGAGGAGGAGCCAATAGATGGTACGCCTGAACCTACATGTTAAGGGTGTTTTCAGGTTAATGAATAATCATCCTGAGAGAGAGATTAGCCCTGCTGGGAAAGTAATAACTGCTGGTTACTAGTTATTGAAGGCCCATGTAACGTGGCATTGCAGTGGGAGCGTGTGGTGGCAGGAGTGCTGGCACTCTGTCGGGTGTCGAACCATGTACCTGGTGCACCATTAAAGTAGGAAGGATTTAAGGCAATGCTAGACATTCAGGTTGTCCTTATTTTGATTAATGTTGTAATGTGGTTTATTGCCTGATAATTATAGGTAGCAGCATGAGTGTTTCCCATTCTCCCCAATAAATTGGCAGTTTGATTTTTCTAATGGAACTGCCTGCAGTAGTCCATCAAAGAAATGGTTGGATGTGGTAACCTAACTCAATATTGTAAACAGTTTGAATGTAAAATCTTAATGGATCTAAATAATGGAGGTATTTTTTTAAAGATCACATCAGGTGATGTATTTTTCTTGCTTCTGTAAAGCAAATACACTGAACTATGTTAATCTTTATACTAAAAGCAACTGTTTTGCTTTCCTTTTTTGCAGATCACCAGAAACTGGAAAGAGAAGCTAGAATCTGTCGCCTCTTGAAGCATCCCAATATTGGTAGGAACATTTAATTGCTTTATATAGTAGATAATCAGTTTAGAAAATTGGGGGAAAATACAAAGTAACAAATAAGAATAGTCAAGAAGTCAAGTGGAAGTATCTCCAGACAAGACTCTTTCTTTATGATATGGTGCTCCTTTCTAATTCTACTGTGCGTTGTAATATCCCAATACCTCACCTAAAGCAACATGTACTGTTCTCATCTTTGTTGAGCTATTGCTCTGCCATCAATGAGCTGTCTTGTGTTTGGGGCTTTTTTGAGCCCTGTGTAGGAGGAGTTATTTGCAGTACTGCTTATGACTTTTTGAGACCTGCAGAAGGATTTCATCTAACAGCGTATGTTGCAGAATGAGACAGACCAATGTTGGTGGAGTTAGTGTTGTTTTTACAGAGATGCTTATTTTATCCTGTTTTATGTTTGAGATTTTGTCCTTCTGTAGAACAGGCAGGTAGATGCAGAAAGCTCAGCTCCTTTTATTTCCAGAACTGTATGTTTTCTATTCAAGTGTTTCACGGGAAGCAAAAAAAAGGTATTTGGGGGGGTAGGGTGTATCTTTTTCTTTGCTTTGAAAGCAGGCAAGTACCTTGATCTTTAAGGAGTTGTATCTGTTTTCTTCAGACAGTAAATTACATGCTAAGGGTGTCTCTCACAAGAATATTTGCTGTACTTAAGACTTCTGCAGAGGGGTGGGATTTTCCTGTCCATCTTGTTCCTCTGTCCCCATGTATGCTCTTAAAAGTTGTCATCAGAAAAACTAGTAACTTCACTGAAGGTTTTAAATAAACACATATGCTTGGTACTCCAAAAGCACTTGGCAGTCTGCTTGCTCTTCACCCGGTTAGCTTTTCTCCTTTTCATTTTTAACAAATAGTGGTCTTCATGACATTTTTAGATGAATATAATTGTTTCATGCCTGGGAAAGAATCAGCGCCTTCCTTTTAATGATAATCATAAATTGAAAACAAATGTAGCACAGTTCAGAATGAAATGTCAAGTCTCTGAAAAAGCTCTCTTACGAAGTCTCAAAAGCTTAGAGGCTTCACATGCAAATTTGGTTAACGAGTAGTGTTATCTGTATTATTTTTTCCCAGGGAAAATTTTTGCATTGTAAAGTGATGCAGGACAAGGAAATGTCCAACTCTCTGTGGGGCAGAGGTTCAGCTCTTCTGCAGTTACGGAAAGCAGCGGTTACATGTTTGGTGCTGGTATGACACTAGAATCATTTACCAGTGCCTTGCTATAACTAACCTGAGTACTTCTGTGAGTTTGCGCAAGCCAGGGAAGGTGAATAAAAGACAATAATAAACTGACCAAGTGGAAGAGCTGAAGTGCACAGAAGAACTTAGTTGAAACAAATGTCTAAATTGATTTAATACAATCACATGTCTTCAGTTTGTTGAGTACCTTGGGATGTAGTGCAGATCCTTTGTGTCAGGCCAGCTGTTGTTCCACATACAGCGTTTATATTGGTGAACATGTGACTTGAAATGCAAACAGGTGATGACAGCTTTGAGGACAGGCAGATAGGGTTCTGTAAGTCAGCACAAGTTCCGTGCATTGCTACCTGCACCAAAGTGCACAGTTCAATCAGGATTACAGACAAATTCTTTTACTCCTGTTTCAGAAAAGATGCAGTGTTCTAGATCAGTCTGAGAGAAGGTTTGCCTAACTTGGAATTAACGTGCCAGGGTTTGGTGGCAGCCATTCTCTTCTGTCTGTGTTGAGTTTCTGCTGTCAGCTTTTCTGCCAGCCCTGCCTGTGTATCCACCCAAAAAACCCTCTTCCAGTTAGTGTGGTTTGCATAATTGCTGGAGTGAAGGCCACTTTGTAACTGGTTTCTCTTTTGGAGGAAGATCATAAATGTGGTCTGAAAATGAGAAACCAATTTTATAAACCTCTTCAGAGGTAACTCTTCAAAAGTAATAACTGTAGACTTCTGAAGTCTATCACATAAGCTACTGGGCTGAAGAGGTTCACGTTTGTTCGCTGAGCTGGCTGGCCAGTCTCCACCTCAGCCAGGTGCCTACCCTCTCCTTTGCCCTGTGGTTTGCTCTTGCCCCTTCTCCTGCAGTTGTGCCCTCAGCTGGCCAGATGTTAACCCCAAAATCATCCTAGGTGTGTGCTGCCTGTACCTGACAGAATCTCTTATTCTTGGGTCCCTATTACAGCCTTTTTTTACAAAAGTCATCTCGAGCAGGTAATAATACTGCATCAGTACAGGAAGCAGTAGTAACGAGAAGGGAAGTATACCAACCAGAGTAATGTAACTCGGCTGTAACAGCAGAGACCATAGGATGTTTTATAGGCCTCAGAATGGTCAAGATTAACCTTTGTAAACAAGTTGTACTTGAGCTATGTGTATGACCAAGAGTATGCGTGTTTAAAAGCATTGGCAAGTCCCTGAATATAAAAGTCATGCTTTTCATCTATATTTTCTCCTGAATTTGCTGCCACAGTTTAATTTCTAATAGCCCAGAAGATAACAGATGTTTTGAAAAGGAACGTATCATGTTAACAATAAGTATGTATAATTTAAGAAAATTAAGAAAAAAATATAAAAATAATTTTTCAAATAGGATCTCTATAGGAAAGAAGAGATCTAGTTTAATGGATTGGGCACTTTCTCAAAGGTGATTGCAGTGGCTTGCTTTATTTTCCTCCAGTGTAGGTTTTTTAGTTGTCTTTCTGAATTACACATTTGTTGCAGGGTGGCAGATTTCTGAAGTTAGAATTCAGTAATCCTTTTTCTTTATGGCTTTCTTCTTTATTTTTTCCCAATTAGCTTAATTAAATATCCCTTCTAAAAGTGACTTAGTGTAAAGCTGTCAGCTTCAGGTTAACTTTATTTCTAAAAGAATACTTATATAATAGTACTCCTTTTTAGAGTGTTGTATGGTCTGTCAGGTCTTAAGACTGTACTAGATACATATAAGGTGAAAGCCCCTTTGTAGTACCCCTTTTTCACACTTTCTGTCCAGTCAGAGCAAAGCAGTACAGCTGTGGTGAATCACACTTTTAGATTTCTGCCTGTGAGTAAACACATTGTCATTTTCATATGAGCAAGATTTTTTCTTTTTTGGAGAAATGGAGTTCAAGAAGTTTCTAAAACACTGGAAGTATTTTCTAATTATCTTTCCAGAGTAAATAGGGAGTTATAAAAAAAGTTGTAGATTACAAATTTTGTATTTCCAAGGGAGGTGCCCAATTAGTACCCAACTAGAAAAATACTTGGTATTTGATCATTTCATCAGAATAAGAAAGAATTCAGGATTAAACTACTTCACAATAGACATACCTGTTTTTAGCTTCCCAACAATACCATTTTTATATCCTTTTCATATTTGATCTGATGATGGTTTTGTTTAATGAATGCCATTATGCAGTTAGGAACTCTTAGGATGACATTTGAAAAAGGCTTTGAATTTCATTCTGTATTCACATGCACTAAACTTCAGAAGTTCCTCTGGCATTAGGAGTCGTCTTCAAATTGAATGTGAGCATTTCAATCTTTTTAATGTAGAATTTGAGCAAAATCTTTGTGACAGCAGACCATATGGAGAGAAAATAGAAGACTAAATCAGAATGCTCTTTCAAAAAGGATAAAACTCTGAAATAAGGAGACACACGTGAAAATGTTTTCCTGTCACTTCTTGATTTGAATCTCCCCAAGTAGTCACTGTAAAACTTTAAACAAACAAAAAAACCTGTCACAAGCATATTTTCTGCTTCCTTTTTAGAAGTACTGATGACGTCAGATTATTATTTCAGGAATCAACATACCTACCAAATGTTCACAAATAAAGTATTTAAGTATGTATTGGGGGAACTTAATTCTTACTAGGCATTTCTACTGAAAATGATTTTGAACTAGGCTAAGATAGTAAATTCTGAATTAATGTATGGAAATTTAAATCACTGATGATTATTCTCAGTAGGCAAGGTTTGGGAAGGGAAGGGAACTAAATCAAAATCTGACTACCTGGGGCTTCCAAATCCTTACAAATTGCAGAAATCCATGATAATTCATTTTGATACACGGATGTTGTGTTGCTTGATATTGATACGCATATTTATGCATAGCTAAACCCACAGGAGCATACGGTCATTTGAAAAATGCTTTTTAGATGCAACAAATTAATTTTTTTAGAAACAGGTATTGCCAAGTGCACTTGGTAGCCTTTCAATGAAGTCGTGAATCTAGCTACTAGTGTCAGCTGCCTTCTGTAAGACATTGATTTGATTGATGTATTGTGTGCTACATTTTTATTAGGGAAAATCAGCACATTCCTTCTTAGGGATATTGCAAAAACAGATAAGCATGATAAAAATGTAAGATGTTAATTCTCATATGGTGGGATTGTCTGTGGCAGAGTTCTGAAGAAGTCTCATTCAATATTTTTGTCAATGGATTTAAAGACAAAGATTGAAGTGATATCAATTTGATCTGGTGGGACTAAGGAGCCTTATAGCCTATAGATGTGAGCTCACATATCTAAGAAGAAAAAATGTGTCAACCTTAAAAGAGGAGTGCCTGCATCTTGAAGAAGAGAGTGAATTTGAAAAGCCTGTGACGGCAGGAAGTAGGTCCCACGGAACTCCAACAGTTTGTGCTGGGCTGCAGCAGTTTGTATATTAGTCTGATTTTCAGCATTGCTGTATTTCTCAGGTTCTTACCATGATTATATGACTGTAACAACATCAGTGCATGGAGGTTTTCTTTTTTACTTGTGACAGCTTGCTAACATAATGGAGTTTAAAATGAAAGACATAAATGTAGGTTAAGCCTTACTGTTTGGAGAGCCTAGTGCATTTCCTTTGTAAGATTACACATGAAGTTACATTAAAAGCTTACCTCCTTTGCTGAACAAATACCCATGAAGGATTTGTCATCTTGTGTAACTATTCCTTTTATAGCTGTTATGTGTACTAATGCTTACGATTTTTTAATTTAGAAATCCGGCAAGAAAATGTGTAAGAAAGATAATAATCTTTCACCAAGAAGTCCACTATCATTGTCCTGTTTTCTAGCCTTATGTTCTTTTGATAAACTTTGATTTCTCGGTCCTCTTTTAACTTTAGATAAGGTTGTATTTTAGCACTCCGATTTCTAGTCTAGTAATCAGCATATTTTGATGCTATAGTACTGTTGCACCATCTCATTATTACTTTTTGATTTAGAGCTTGCTTTGGTGATTTTGGTTTATGAGGTCCCAGCAGATGATAAGAACTTGCATTAGCCTGATGATGCAAGTCCTGGTCTAGTCTGGAAAACTGCTGATTGAAACCTGGTGAAAATGTGGGGGTTTTTTCCAGGTTGAGTTTGCTCTTGCAGGGCTTGTGCTGAATTTGGGTAGCGTTTTTATAAATCAGGGTTACACTATCTCTTTCTTTGGCTATTGGAAGGGCTTCTGCTTCTTTACATTCCCACTTGTCAGAAGCTGACACAGCAAAATGGTATGTGTGATGTAGGAAGACCATGTAAATAAGCAGAATCTCCTAGTTTTCACATGGCAGTGCTGCATGTCTGGCCTCGTTACAGCACATCATTCCCTGCCTGCTGCCGCCTCGTCCCTTTGCTTTATAGACGATGTTGAAGACACACAGCAGGCAGACGGGATCCACTAGGCAACTACAGCAGGCTCAAGTCTGACTGATGGATCTTCATCCCTTCCCTGAAAGGCCACATCAGATTTTACTGACATGTGGCAGCTCTTCAGGTGATAAATGAAGTCCTTTGGCAACGGGGCTGGTTGTCCCTGAATGGCTTTGTAAGTCAGGATATTTAGAGGTAAGTAGGACTGGCAAGCAGAACCAGCGCCATGTCTGCTCTAATAGGCCTGAGCCAGTTGGACGCAGAGCTGCTCACATAGCCTCTTGTCAGGCTGCAGCTCTGGCATTGCCGACTAGCGTGAGTTGTTGTGCTTTGGAGGGCAGAAAAGTGTTTCTTCTATGAAGAGCTCTCACATAGGGGAACATGGAGCAGCATCTTCCTAAGGGTGGCTTTGCAGCAGGTCAAGAGGCAGGATAGATACAGGACAGTCTGGAACACCAGGAAGAAGGGCAATCTCTAAACTGCTTTCATAAATGTGTTGGTGTCTGTTTGCAGTCTGCTCTGATTTTCGTACTTTGAGCGGGGAACTTCTCAAAAATTTCTGAAGAAACTGATAGCACCCAGACTTGGCAGTGCTCCTCATCAAGCTCTTTGTGCTTGTGTTCAGTTTACTGATTCAGGAGCATATCCTTATGCCTGAAGGAAAGGAGGAAAAACATGCGTTTGAGGGTTTTCTCATCTCTCCTTACAGTAACACAAAACATGAGCACAGAAGTTTTTAAATCCTTCATGTGGGTGGAAAAATACGAAACTTCATATCATCTTGTCCTTTTTGGGCAGAGGATAATTAAAGATACATGGGTTTTCTCTGTCCTTTCTG
>JAVSBS010017034.1:58211-86482 GCA_033124195.1 Coracias cyanogaster
AATAATTCATTGAAATATGAGAAGTGGACAGCAGGACTACGTGCTCCCTGGATTTCCCAAGGGAGGAAAGTACAAAGTAGGGCTTTCCAGGAGTCTTCTCTGTTTAATGCAGTCATAAGTGCCCTGAAGGAGAGTGTGCGCAGTGAGGCAGCAAAGGAGTGTACTCAGAGAAGGTAAATACAAAAGATGGCAATAACACGGCTGGTGAAATAGAGTGTAAATGTCAAGTGATGTCCTTCCTGAGGAGAGTGGGAAGGACATCCTAAGAGTGGTGTATCATGTGATGTTCTCTCTCTTTAGCAGAGTGGTAATAATCAGCTTTTAGTTCCGTGGAGAGATCAACTTCATGCCCAGTAACAGTGACTAAACATAATCAAGATTAAAAACTTGGAAAGAAATAGACCTGTGTTATACAGGACACTTAAAGGAAAAAAACACCAACATAATCAGTCAGAAATTGCTTTGGCTTGTGGGGAAATCTAATACTCTATGACTATATGACAGTCAGACTACTGGACAAGTGTACTATAATTGTTTAAAATATTTAGTCTTACTAGCTGAGCTACTGACATTTCTACCCATTGGATTCTGACCGGAAGGTTCTTCCAGAGGCCTGTGTATCTCCCTTATTATGAATATCTTTATTGCCAATTGAATTTTTAGCTCCTTAATTCTTGGTTGTTGTTGGTTCAGTATTGTTCTTTTTTCTGAGATCTACTGCCTCTGCAATTAGCTGATTACAGCCCTTACATTCTGCTCAACTGTACAAATGTCACCTTTCTGTGATGATGAGGAATGTATCTTAGCAGTCCTTCTGTCTGCACTTAACACAGAAGAATTAAAACCAAATGTCCTTGCAAATTCTGAATGAATGCTGTTTCAGAAGAAATTAATGTTGGGTGGCTGAAAGTGTTAATAGATGCCTCTGAAAAGACACATCTAATGCTCACACTATTATAATGAGGTACAACAACCATAGGAAGCAGACATTATTTTCCCCTCCTATTTTGAACTGACAGACTTCCGGCTCATCAGAGTTGTTTAGCCTCCAACTTCAGCATGACTCTGGACTCATTACTGCACAAATCTCCATCCGTTCTCTTGCTGCAGTCAGTCGTTTTGCAGGCAGAACTGGCTGACCTTGATCTTCCACTGTAGCCAAGAGTTGCCAGCTCTGTCAGCAGTACATCTACTAGTTATTCATTAATAATGCTGGCATATGTGCTGCATAACACTAGCTTGGTGGATTTATCCTTGAGATTACCCTACTGGTAACCTCTTCCCAACCTTGTAATTCCTCTGAACACACCTGTTGTCATCTTCCCTTTAGGCAATTTTCTTCACTGTTACAATTGACTTGGAAAATGGAGTATACATCAGGAATCCTTTTTGGTATTGTCATATGGGAAGTATTCAGTAGAGAGCCTTTAATCACCCTCTACCATCTCCACTCCTTACTTAAAAGGAATACTTAAACTCCTCCATTTCTTCTACTTTCATGTAAAACTGGGCCCAAATATTTTCTACTAATTTTCCTTTTTAATGTGCCAAACTCTGCCCCGAGAAACTGTAGCTTGTTTAGGAGAAAAATTTAATATTTGTACAAAAAGCAGGACCTTTCTTTTGACTTACTGTGGCAATGTCAGGAGTAGCTCAGCTGGCATTAGTTAAGTTACTGTTTAAACCAAGTACAGAATAAAAATCAGGCCTGTTCAGGTTTGGTGGATGTAGTTCTTTAGCACAATATTTTTCAGAGCTCAATTTCAGGTTCCATTCTTTACATCAAAAGCATATTACTACAGACACAACTCTTTCCTGATGCAGTGAAAATGAAACAAGTCCTCAGCTATATAAATTTATGCTCAGTAAACATGGTTCTCAGGAATATATTAACTATATCTATGTATATAAATACATTTATGTAATTTTTATATATGTAAATATAGCAAAGCTTTTGTTTACCTCAGAGAAGCTGGAAATCTGTGGGACTGATGCTTGTAGAAGATCTTGGTGCCTTTAATTATATTTATTGCTTAGATGAGCTGGTCATTTCAACAATTTTAAATTGAATCCGTTCTATTGAACTAATTGAATTTGTAATTTCTGTGATGAATAAGATGAACTATAATCCTTGAAAGAATTAAAATAAAACATCAAGAAGCCAAGTAAGCCAGTGATATAACATGATTTTGTACTTAATTTAAAAACCAATTTAATGACCATTATAAAATAACAGATTCAGTGTTTAAACTCAGCTGTAGCTACAACTTGTAGCTGAATAAGGGGAACAACAGAATACAGAAGCTGGTTTTGTAGTAGTTATTTGTGAAATTAAATGTACTGTATCGAGACTGAACCAGACAAGAACGTACAAAGACGGCATTGTGATCTTTTTCTTGCAACTGGCTTCTCTGCAATCTTTCTCATTCTCAGCAGTTTTTGTTATTACTATGCATTTGACTTCTTTTAGTTGGTAAAGTTGTTGTGAATCTGTGGTTGATGTTAAGATGAAGAGGCAGAAAGTTTCCCCTTCTGATGTTGTAGGAATTTCATGGGGAAAGGGCTTTCTGTAGACCTGTTGACAGCCCTAAAAGTGAGTTAAATATAAAAAAAACCCCAACCAAACCATAGTTCAAATACTGTAGGTTGTTTAGTGCTAATTAATGCATCTGTAATTGTCAACGTGTAACATATTAAGTGTCAGATAATGTGGTCTGAGAGCGAAAGCAAGGAAGTGTGAAGGCAGCTTTATTAAGTGCTAAAGCTTTTGTCTCTGTTTCGGTTACAGCACAATCCTTTTATTCTGGTAAGAGTGGCGTTGAATCTTTAGGTTTTACTCTTCTGAGTTACTGTGGAGTGTAAAAATGTCTTTTAGTGTAGACAGTGACGGTACTGTTTGCCACACTAGGTTAATTCTCTTTCCTTTTAGTGGAGGACAAGATTATTCTAGCTCAAATGAAGCATTGCCGGTTGTAATATCCCCAGTAACTATAGCAGCTTCCATAATACACCAAGGAAATGAGGTTTCACTAAGACTTGCCACAAAGTTTGTCGGTTTTTGCCTCAGAAAGTATATGCATAATTTGCACCATAATAGGTAGTGATAAAGTATAAATCGAGAGTGAACCAGACCTTGAAGGATTTTCCTCGCCTGTTTAGAGCTGGTTTTGTGTGTCCAAATTCTTCTAAACGTTTTTTCGTTCCATCAAGTCAGTTATGCTTGTGTAGCCAGTAATTTTAAATGTAAAATAGAGTAATCCACAGAAACAGGAAATGGAATTTAAATATCTCTCTTGAGGAACCTGCTTCAGGGGGTGACTTCAGGGTTGGCTGCCACACTTCCCTTTTATATTTTGATCTCTTCTGTTTTACTTTCTGTGTATGCTCTCTGGAAGGAAGGGTTTCATAACTGCATTGCTGACTGCAAGAACCATATAAATAATATAGATTAAAAGTAATTGCTGTCTTTTTAGACACACAAGATGAATCTTTGAGAAGTTTGGTTTTTTGTTGGAAAGCTTTGTTTATTACGAATCTGCAACCACGTGTCATGCATACGGATAGACATCATGACTCCCAGCTAAACCACAAATATGTAATTTTCCTCTGGACCCTTTCCCTCAAAAACATAGATCTCTACTACTTAAGCTAAAGTAAGCTTTTTCTTTCAGTAAAGCTAGCACAGACATTTTTAGAGCATTTTTAGGGGAGAAGTTCCCTTCCCTTTGTTTTGTACAGAAAACATTGTTGATGGTTTACTAGGTGGATTCTGCACTGGTTCTTGGATCGATACCCAAGTGCTGGAAAAAAATTTCTGTGAACCTCTTACTTGAGTTGGGGGAAAAACCCCCCAAACTAGTAAAAGCTTACAGTATGTTTGGTAGTGTGGATGGGTGTCACTGTTCGGGTGGCATTAGTGTAACTGCGGTGGTAGAATTGTTCTTGAGTAGTTTCCATTATAAACCCTGCTCCAGCCTTGACCTTTTGTGGCTGTGGGCTGAACCCGCTCTGTGGGACACTTTTGTGTTGATCTGTTCCCTTTCCCGAGAGAAAATAGAGAATTATCATTCGGGCAGCATTTGTTTCCCAGGAAGCCTAGAGCTGCCCATCTGGAGTGTTTGGCATTGTGAGCCAAGTGGGGGAAGGAGGCTGGTGGGGAGCAATCGGTACATGCTTGCTTCTGGGAGAGATCTCTCCAAGGAGAAAGTGTTTGGCTGTACCACCTCAGAGTGGACTCCCACCCTAACCCCTCATCGCTGCTGTCTTGACTTCAGTTCCCTGTGACACGCAGAAAAGGATAGATTCAGAGATGGGGGCAGAGGGAGGGAAAGGAGGAAGGGTGGCATGACTGGTGGGGAGGAGGAAGCACTTGAGTGAGGGAATGGGGGAAAGCTGGGGATCCGAGCTGCGAGCACTGAGAACTTTCATTCTTTGGATCCATGGATCATGTTTTGACTTAAGTGATCGTAAATAAGAAGTGGAGCTTTGGGAGCTCAGTGTGGAGCTTAGGAATGTCTTTGTTCCTCTTCCAAAGACGATACAAACCCAGGAAGCTCTTTAAGAGAGGCAGTCCTCCAGACTACCCCCATCTGCCCAGACATTTGCCTGCCTTACATACCCCGCCCCCTGCAAAAAGCATGGAGAATGATGAAATCATGTGATTTGGAAGGGAAGCTATCCAGTCCCAACCCCCTGCTCAAGCCATGTCCGGTGAGATCAGGTTACTCAGGGACTGGACTGCTGCCTTTGGAGAATCTCCAGGGAAGGACGTTGCACAGACACTGTAGGTCCTGCTCCAGTGTTTGACCACCTTCCTGTCAACATAAATAAATAAATAAAAGTGTCTCTATGCCTAGCTGGGATTTTCCATAATCCAACATACTTTCCTGGGCAAAATACTGCAGAAGAAAATAGTTTAGGGCAGGGAGCAAGACATTTGCAATGGTTTGGTTTTGTTCTCTAAAATCCTTCCAGTTGATCAGCAAACAGGGTACTGGAAGGAAAAGTGGATATTCTTGAATACAGCTGCAACCCTGTTCGGATAGTTTTGTTCTTTGCTTCAAAATACATCCGTTTTCATGTTTAAATGTTGTGACAAATTCTTAATGAAAGTGTAGTTGTGACTAAAAACTGTAAGCAGGGAATGCAGTTTTGAATTGGTTACAAGTGTGCATTTGGAAGTAGGTTTTGTAGGGTGAACTTGTCTATGTCGTGTCACATGCAGAAATCCCCTTTCCTCTTGCTTTTTGCATTTCATATGCATCATCTGCCTCTCTACCAATGCAGTGTTCATTCAGTAAGAGATTTTATAATATCTTGGGTATTATGTATTGAGAACAGCCCATGAAAAATCTGCTTACTTAGTAAAAATGTCAGATTTCACATAGAAGATAATGCACAAAGCCCAGTGAAACTGGTTACTGCTGTGTCACTAGGAGGCTGTCTCTTCTCTATTTAGCAACATAGACCTAGGGTGTGTTCTCTGTCTATGCAGATGTACCTTCTGAGTAGTGGCAGTACAAATTACCCCTCTCTTGTGTTCTGGAGAAGTCATGGGACAGGAAAAACCATAGTACAGTTTCATTGCTTGCTCAGTGTCATGGTTTGAGAGAGGTGATTCTGCCCCACTACCCTGCCCTGGTGAGACCTCACCAGGAACAGTGTCCAGCTCTGGAGCCCCCAGCACAAGAAGGACGTGGACCTGTTGAAGCGTGTCCAGAGAAGAGCCACGAAAATGATCAGAGGGCTGGAGCACCTCTCCTGCGAAGACAGGCTGAGAGAGTTGGGTCTGTTCAGCCTGGAGAAGAGAAGGCTCCGGGGGGACCTTATAGCAACCTTCTAGTACCTGAAAGGGGCCTATAAGAAGGCAGGGGGAGATCTGTTCTTGAGTGTCTGTAGCGACAGGACAAGGGGTAATGGTTTTAAGCTAGAAAAGGGTAGATTTAGGTTAGACATTAAGAGGAAGCTCTTTAATATGAGGGTGGTGGAGCACTGGAACAGGTTGGCCAAAGAGGTGGTGGAGGCCCTGTCCCTGGAGTAATTCAGGGTCAGGCTTGATGGGGCTCTGAGCAACTTGGCCTAGTTAGAGACGTCTAGAGATGGCCTTTAGAGGTCCCTTCCAACCCAACACATTCTATGATTCTATGATTGTGGAAGATGGCAAGTACCCACTAGAGACAGCTGGCCAGTACATCGCACAGAAATCACTAAAAGCTTCTAGGTTTTTAGGAGCTTCTTGTCTAAGGCCATGTTTTTATAACAGGAGTTCTCTTGTAAACTACTTACCACAGCAAAATGTTTGGTTTTTTTTAAATAGCTGCAGATCTGACCTCATCAGGACTCAGCACTGCCTGCTTAGCCTAGCTTGCATATTTACCCTGCAAATACCACTAACCTTTATCACTGACAATGGATAAATATCTTCTAATTGCTCAGTTCAGTCTGGTTTTTGAAGGTTTCTGCACTGAAGACTTTCTTGCTCTTACAAAACTGCTGATCCAGGATTTTTTCCAGTTGATAGGGGTTTAATGATACCTCTCTCCTCCCAGCCACCTTCCAAATTTGGAAGTTCTTTTTTTAGGGTCTACACCAGAGCACTAGTATTCTCATGGACTGCCCACGGGAATGTGCTTCTAATTTTAGTTTGTCCTCTAGATGTCTGTCTCCTTTAAATACATCCAGCTTCTCATTACAGCCACACTGGGCCAAGCATGGTACTCTGCTCCTGATACTTGGGTATCAAAGATGTTCTGGTATTGTAATCAAGTCCACCGCTTCGCTCTTGTACTGTACAGCAGTGAACAGTACTTGTGTGTATCAGCAATTGTATCATCCAAGTGGTGCTTTTTAATTAATGTTTTTGTTGTGCATTTATTTAGTAGGTGACCTTGAGAGTTACTTAATTGCATTCCATCCATTTATACTTTGTCTAATATTGATGGTGTTATTGCTAGGATTATGTAGCTGTGCAGTCTTGCTGGGAAAGAATTGGTTGATGATCTAAAGTCATAACTGTGGCTGAAGGGCTTGCAGCTATCTTCTGTAGGATATATATTTTGGGAGTTACTAGATGTGCTAAGTGAGGAATATTTAAAGAGATGCTTCAACTGCAACTAGGAGTCTGGTTTTGTGGATACAAACTGGCTTCCAGCTCTCTGTTGCAGCTTCTCTTCCATCCGAGTTTATGTGGGTTTTCACTGAGCTAATTGCAATCTTACAAATGGTCCCATGGGACAGGACAAACTCTCTAGTTTCCATTTATTGTGAGACTGTGATTAAAAGACAACGGCAGCTTCTCATCATAAGCTTCAAGTTTGTCGTCTATTAAGTTAATACGTATTCCCTGCTTCTTGTAAAACAAACCCTCTCAGTCATTTGGGATCATCATTCACTTGTAAACTTGCATGTTAGGAAAATGACAGTAATTTATAGTTGTCTTCAGTTCTGGTAGCATGACTTGCTGTGATAGTTAATTGATGGAGTGGGGACGCCACATTCACTCAGAAAATAATAGAGATGGTTTTGAGCCCAGACCAGTGGATAGAAATGCAGTGGGATTATTAGGGAAACACCCTCTCTTGATATAGTTCTTTGAATCTCTCAGTCGTAACTCTCTGTTAAATTACTGAAAGCTTCTACCGCTTATATGCTGTCTTGATTAGTTGTAGAAGCATTTGGTTATCTAGGTTCACTATGTCTGGTGCTGTATGGACGTTGGCAGCATTGTACAGATAGCTAGAAATAAGAGACCAGTTACTCAACCTTAATTTTTTTTCCTTTTTTTTCAAATAATCTGCTTTTTCCAGTTTGTACTGAGTATAAGAAACAAGACTTCTTTGCATTTTCACTGTATCCTGTGGCATAGCGTGAAGATGCCTAGGCTTGCTTTTGGTTTTGCTGTTGTTGAAGAGCAGGTTAACTCATGCTGATACAACTAAACTTAGAGAGGTGCACAGTTTGTTTAAAGTCCATTTAGATGTCTCTACACCTTGTTCCCATCTGCAGTAAAGATGTGCCCTCGAAGCATACTGTAACTGTAACAATTACAGTTACAACTGAACATAGTTATCTGTAATTGCTGTGTGCTAAATCATGCCCTCCTAAGAGAGGGAGAAGTAGCAGCAGAAACCTTCCCGTGAACTCAGTAATCTTGAAAAAGGCAAAAAATGAAATTTTTTAGGAAATTTAGCTGTAATGATTGCTGCTGATGACGAAAAGAATTTTGCCTAGGTTTTCTGCAAGCAATTGTTACTAAGGGTGTTTTAAATACAGTGCTAATTGCTTTGAAAACATTGTCTAAAGCTGCTTGCTGCATGCCTCGCTCCTTTCTGAGAGGTTCTAGTGGAGTGGGTGACATTTCTTTTCTGTGCTACTTCTTGAGTCATGCCACAAGATTACAATTTTCTGCTTACATTTTGTTTGAAATATTTAGAGTGCCCTTTTTTTTCATAAGCTGATGCCTTTAAAAACCTTGGGACCTCCATGAAAGGGGAGCATTTAAAAAATAAACGCACTTCTCTGAGTGGTCATTATATAAATTCTTTATATTTCTGTGTATAATGTGTTTTAAGAGAAGAAAGCCAAGAAGAGAGACTGTGTCCTGCCCAATGATTACAACCCTCCGGTATACAATATTGTAGACGGGTAGGTCCTATGTATTATTTATAATGGTCTGTTTTCAATATTGGCCAGCACTGTAAATATTAAAAGGTTCATGGCCTGATTTTGACAATTGAGCAATTCTGTTTTATGTTTTATTTTCTTGCAATGGATCCAGAGTCTAGCTGACAGCTTTCTTCTACCACACTTACAGTTGGCAAAGGTATCTATCAGAAAGATACAGAGCTGTATCTTTCCAGCAGGGATTAATAGACTCTCTTGCGTGTCTGATTAGGATGTTAGATTCTGTGCGTTGGGTGGATTTCATTCAGTTCTTCATTTGATCTTTTCCATCACTTCAGTTTATTGAATTGCTAAAATTATATACGTCACTTCATAATGAATCTTGGCAATCCATGAGCTGCCCAACCACTGTGGCAGTTTTGTCATCGCTGTTCCATAAAGAAGACTTGCTTTAACATGAGAACTAGACCCTTCTTTTAGAAAAATTAAGCAAAGTGCATTCCCTCCGTTGAAGTATGCTGTGTGGTTTTCCAAACCTGTTAATTTTAATTAACATAACATCTCCATGTTACAGCTTGTCCTTTAATTAGTTAACACTCTGTGAAATTCTCACGTAGATTGTCATTATTCCTCTTCTTACATGTTCTGATGAATGCTAAAATGGTAAAAAAATGTTAGTGCTTAAAGCGTCAACACTGGCAGCTGAGACATCAGTTTGCTCTTATCAAAAATTTGTGTCAGACTTTCTTTTAATCTATGCAGCTGTCCTCATAAGGCTTAATCTAATGACACTTGTAAGGCTTTTTGTTGCCTTGTAAAAAATCTTGTTAAACTTACAAAATTAGGGCTTTAACTGCAAAGAGGAATTAGCTCAACCTCAAATACAGGATTTCTAGTAAATGGCATGATTATATATTAAATGAAGACATGGTGTACATTTTAGTACTCTCTTCTTTTTTTAAACAGCTATATACAATTTTGCTATTTTCTTATATGAATAATTAAAGGTGTGTGACTCCAGCCATTCCTTTTAACTTCAAGGATGTAGGATGTGGTTCAACAGTGCTCTTCTGTGCATGCGTGCACGCAGAAATGCATACACACCTGCGCTATGGTGCACTGAAAAGCAACAAAAACCTGTTGATTAAAGAAAAAGGCATCAGAGTTATTACAGCTACTCTCCCTGGAGACTACAAATACAGAATGGTATGTTTTGGAAAACCTGTTTACGTTTTAAAAAATTACTTAGTTTTATTTGGAATGTTTTATTTTTAGCAGCTGGATTTCTGATGTTTAGGCTGAATTGGTCTCTTGTCTTTTAAGTTTTATCTGTTAGCAGTTAGTGCCTGAAGCATGTGTAGAAGCTAGACCTGAGGGTCTGTCTGTACTTACACATCACCACCTAAGACTTGAGAAGCTGCTTTGGTTTTTTTACGGTGTTTAGTAGCTCAGTGAGCCTCCTGATCACAAAACTTACTTTTTCTACAGCATTCTTTGTTTTTCCTCTCTCCCTGACATTCCCCACAACATGTATTGATGACCTGTTTAAACTGTCAGTTTCCATCCAGCAGGAATGAAACAAGAATCTCTTCATGACCAAAGAGTTGGTAATTTGAGGCCCTCTCCTTTGACATCAATACCTGGATTTACTTAGTCTTACTTCAAAATTTGGTCTTTCATCTACTTTGGCAAATATTTTTTTTTATTTTCTGGTAAAATAATCTTTTACCAAAGTTGACAAGTGACTTCTAAGCATGCATTAGACCTGAGGGGTTTTAATGAAGGCAGCGAATGTAAATATTCCTGGCATTTAATCAGAATACAGAAGGTTATTGTGTGAGGGCCTTGATGGGGGGGAGGTGGTCACAAATGAGTATTTTTAGAATATATGGCGTTTTGTCATACTGGTTAACAATTGCTATTACAGTGCCTCAGGGACAAATGTGGTGTTTCCAAATATTAAGTTGCCTAATTATTTTTCCTGTCATTTTTCATTACACCAGTGCAGATGCAGATTAATAGGGGTTTTTTCCTCAAACTGTTGACCCTAAATAACCATGAATTTGCACTGTAATAAAAAGTTGTTTATCTCTTGAATGAATTTGGAAGCTATATGGTTTTGATTCACAGCTGCTGAATATAGAGTTGTTAACAGCATAGAGAGCACTGCTGACTTGCATAAAGTCATTTAACGATAGTAAGTATTACAGTACACTCCTTGTGTATTTAACAGCATGGGGAAGGATTATTTTCTTAGACACACAAAGCATTACCCTATGTTTAATGTCTTTCAGAAATCAGCTGCCCCTGAGCATTGCTGCTGTACTAATCTTACCAGATTAGCCTCTAAATATTTCAGATTGTTAGGTAATGGCTCTTATTAATATTGGCAAAGTTCTTTTTACTGTAACTGAACAGCTTTATTATAGAGGGCCCTAGGCTTTCATGGTCTCAGAAGAATAGTAATGTGTACGAGGAAGTGTAAGTGTAAGGAGCAATCTTGGCTTTAATAGTACTGCCTAAATTTCTGACTCTGAGCTCCTGAAATGTGAGCAGGGGGAAAAGGACACTTTCCTGCACACTGAGGAGCACTGCTCATCACCCGTGACAAGAGCTGCTCTGTGACATGGGCATCCCTCATCTTGTGGCTCAGTAGATGATGGAGGAGCTCTGCTCCATGCAGCTACTGACTGTTTCACTCCATACAGGGGGTGTGTCTGCATGGTCTCTTCTATGGTCATGGATCAGCTTTCAGCTATCTGACTTAAACACTGGACGTTGGTCTGTTAATGGTAACAGACCTGAATATTTATCCAGCTTTCTTACTAGGCTTGACTGATACTTATGATCAGTTGTTTTCAAAGAAGTCTTTCAGCTGCACAGAACAGGAGCTGCGGCCATAGCAGTAACAACAGTGTGACCTTAAGCAGGGTTGTTTTGTATTGAATTTAATGTCTGGAGGCTGCAGTCATGCCTGTGTTACGCACCACCGATTAAGAGAGTTTGGTTGCTCAGCAGAGATTATTTATACTGTGCATCAAAAGAGAGGAAATAGTGACAGTGATTGGAAAATGTCGATCGCTGAGGTACGGAGAATGAAGTTGAAGATGTTATTTCTTTGAAGGAAGCAGATGTCTGATCAGTGTAAACAGCAGCACTCTTGAGTGGTGGTTCACAAACTTTTGCATCCACAGCCCTGCCCCCACATGCAGTTTTATGTTTGTCAGGTCTAGCTTGGGATCTAGACTAAAATCTATAGGATGAACATTGACTTTGGCTCAGTTCTTGGCCCAGCTGTAACGACACTGGCATCTATGTGAGTTTCTGATTAACTTCTAGCAGTAGCTTTATTTCTCTTACCTCATCACCTGGTTTTATTTAGTAGAATAGGAAAGATGACAAAGGGTGACTGTGCAGGACGATCAAAGTTCTTCCTCTGCTAAGCCACTGTGGATCTTCCACTTCTCAACCAAGCAGCTTTGCTGAGCATGAGGCATTCTTTGTCAGGGACTAGAGAGAGGTACATGCTTACAGGTACATGTTTTGAAATAGAAAATTAAGACGTTCAAATATTACAAAAAAACATACCTGGTTATACATTTTCAGTGACTTGAGTTTTTTCCAGTTTTTGGTTTACCTCTTTGTTTTCAAGTGGAACAGCTTCTTCCATACATAGTGGCAGGCAGATACCGATTCCTAGAAAACCCAAGCTTAAATTCAGTCTTCACAAATATTTCGGTTTTGTAATGTGAACTAATTCAGATACCAAATTTATCAAAATTATCACTTCACCAGTTTCACAAAAGTAAATATTTTAGGCAATAGTTATAGATATTATTAGACATGTTTATCCTGAGTAATTTTTATCTGACTTTATCTACTGTGTGACTTTATTTCCCACCTGGGAGAATTTGATTTTTCATTGAAAGTACGTAAAATACTATTATTTTGATGTTTTTCTTTCAAGGCAGAAATTCAGGAAGGAAATAATAAGGCTGCTTGGCCATTATATCAAGCTGTTTTCTGTAGAATAGACAGAAAATACTGTCATTCAGCACAAAAAGTCAAATAAAGATCATTTCACCTTTCCATCTGTGGGAGCTTGCCCACCCTAATGGCTAGATACAAAGCTAATAAAGCTAATAGGACTTTTCCCTTGTATTATTATGATAATTATTGCAGAGTGGTGATTGGAAAGTAGTTCAGATGAAGATGAGTGCTGAAGCCAAAGGGATATTCCTGATCTGTTTTGGGCTTACAATATTTTTCAAAAGAAAGAGCTGTTTGTTACCTGGATTCCTATCAGGCATTTCAAGTGGTTTGCTGAAGAGCAACAAATGGGTTGTCAAAGGTTGTTAAACAGCTTCTCTGTAACCCACTAGAGGAGAACGACCATCATGCTAAGGCAGGCAGGAGGGAAAAAGTAATTACTGTGGTGTCCTTTCTGCCATATAATGTGTTTAGTTCTGACAGCACTCATAACTCCAATTATAATGATTAGGTTTAACCGTAATCTCTTCAAAAAAGATAAATGGAAATGTTTCTACTGATGAGTGCTTTCTGTGTCTCTGGAGAAACAGGAATTGCAGTGTGGGTTACTGAAGGGAGTTCCTGTATTGGATGGATACTCTTCGTAATTGCTGCCTTTTGGTTTGTTGTGCCTGAATCCTTCCTGATAAGTCTGTGTAAAGAACTATATAAGCTAGAAATGAATACATGAATGCTTTTTGTAGTGAGTCACTGCTTAAACTTTATGAATAGCTTCTCGTGTCATTCCTTGTCTTTCCCAACGAAAAGTTGGGTTGCCGGCAGAGCGCTGTAGCCAAGGCTGGGCTGTGCTGGGCTTGCCTCTGTGCTGTCATGCACCCTTTACTCTGGATTGTCTGGCTGCCTTGTCTTGACATTTTTCTCCTTTGCCCATGCTTATGTGGGATTTTCACTTAGCAGATTTACTGGCATAAAACTGTATCTGAGCTGGCCGAAGAAGACAAGTACTTGTGACAAGTCAGTTTTGTTCTTCCCTGGCTGCCTCAGCCTGTTTTCCTTTCCAGAGACAATCAGCGGCATGTGATCCTGATTTAGAGAAGGGTTTGTCCTGTCTCACTTCCATGATTCAGACATTTGGGAGGAAGGAGACATAGTGTGAATTTTGAAGAAGATATCCCCGTGGACATGCCAGCCTAGAGTTTGGCTAGTAAGGAAATAGCCTCACTACACTGAGAAAAAGCCTCGTCCATCATGTCGAATCACAATCCTTTTCTAGTCAGCAGGGAGCTATGGTTCTGCAGTGAAGAAGCTCCCTCTTCTAGGTAAGGGTGTGACAAAACGAGAGCACCTCTGGTTCCAGGCAAGCAGCAAAGCTCTAGAAGCCCCTTCGCATAGTGCCATGCTGGTGTGTTTGGCAACAGAGATATGACAGATACCTCTATCCAAGAGAGAACTTGTGCTCTAGGCTCTAATTTTCATATGCTGAGTGGTGTTGGGCAAGGTATCGATCTTCTCTGACACAGTAGGAATATGCTACTGTTCTGTATGGAGCTGCTGGTATCTATCTGTGATAGCTGTAATAGTCTATTTAGGGGTTACACAAAAGCAGTGAAATGCAGCTTATTCTTCTCCTATGACTTTGTCACTCCAGAGTCACAGTCTTAAAACCATCTTAATAACTGTAAGTTCATTCATAGATTCATAGAATGCCAGGTTGGAAGGGACCTCAGGGATGATCTAGTCCAACCTTAAGTGTAGTTTAAGAGAGAAGGGCCAGCGCCCTGTCAAGATGAGTCTTGGAAATGTCTGATGTAGGAAAATCCACCACTTCCCTTGGGAGACTATTCCAATGTTTAATTGTTCTCATTGTTAAAAAACTTTCTTCTAGACTCCAATCAGAATTTCCCCAGGGGCAGCTTGCAGCCATTACCCTTTGTATTTTCCATGTGACTTCTTGTAAAAAGGGAGTCTCCTTCCTCTTGTTAGCCACCCTTCAAGTACTGGTAATAAGGTCTCTTCTAAGCCTTCTCTTCTCAAGGCTGAACATACTCATTTTTCTCAGCCTTTCTTCTTACAGCAGGTCTTCCAGTCCCCTGACCATCCTCGTGGCCCTTCTCCGGACCATCTCCAGCTTGTCCACGTCTTTTTTGTATAGCGGAGACCAAAACTGAACACAGTACTTGAGGTGTGGTCTGACCACTGCCGAGTAAAGCAAGAGAATGACTTCTGTATCTCTGCTCTTAATGCAACCCAACATCCTACCGGCCTTCTTTGCCGCTGCAGTGCGCTGATCGCTCATGTTGAGCCTGCTGTCCACCAAGACCCCCAGGTCCCTCTCCACAGGGCTGCTCTCCAGCCAGGGGGATCCCAGTTTGAACTGCATTCCTGGGTTACGTGTTCCCAGGTGCAAGACCCTACACTTATCCCCATTGAACTTTATAAGGTTTCTGCTAGCCCACTCCTCTAGCCTGTCCACGTTGACTTCATTCTTACCTAGGAGATGATTTTCTCATGAATTCATGGAAGAAAGTCATTGTGTGTTTAAAAAATGCAGCAGTAATAAAAGAATGAAGTCCTGTTCTTCAGCTGGTTGCTAGCCAATCCACACTGGAGCAGTAGGAAGAGTGAACCACAAATACTGAGTTAGTATGTGTATGAATATAGGCTGTTGACTGTTTCGTAGCCACAAGCTCAAGCCAAGACTGTCTGGTTTTAATACCAAAGCAATACTTTAAAGGTGGGTTCATTTCTAAATGTTAATACTTTGTTTCAGTTTGCTAAAGACGTTTCACAATTCTGGGTTGTTTTACAGACTTTGGAGCTTTTTGAAGGCAGTCAGCAGCAAATACTCTGCCTCACGAGCAGTATTTAGTAGTTCTCAATATCCATACATGATACAGGAAATCAAATATGAAGGCTTCTGTCTGTTGGAATAGAAGGCTCTTGGCGAGCAGCAAGGAGAGAGAATACTGCTTTGAATTAAAAAAGCATTCACTTAAAAAATGCTTAGAATCTATTTCAGGAACAGGCAGTTTCTATCAAAATGTAGAATCTGCTATGTATTAAAAAGTTTTAAACTTTTTTGGAGAGTTATATGGAAAATATACTACCTCAACTCCAAAAATTTACTATTTTAGGCATATGTTGCATCCCTGTGACATATGCAAGGGTCTGTACTAAATCCCATTCCGGAGCATTCATTCATGAGTAGTATCTTTCATGCTACTGTACCAAGTAGTGTACTCAAACGCCAGATGTTTTAGGGGGTCTCTGTTCTGAGCTAGAAATTTCAGGATCCTGTTCTAGGGTAGTACTTGGTGTCTCATCTCACATTCGGTTTACTTTAAAAGACCAGACATTTGGGGGTATTGAAATCTCAACTCAAGGCAACCAGAAAGAGGGCTGATTTTGGGTTTTGGGGGTGGTTTTTTTGGCAGCAGTCTATTACCTTGGCTTTTTATGCTCAGGACTTGCACTTTGTAAAAACCTGGACAAGTCTAAAATATAGAACCAGCCAAAACCACAGATTCTGATTTAGACCTACTTGGCTCTTCTGAATCATCACGAGCTCTGGGCAGTGAGTCAGCCAAGAGCTGGTTTTCTCTTCAGTATTGTGTAAACACAAGATGTTTCCCTGGGCTAAATATTATTAAGCAAAAAAGTCATGTTTATTTGATTTTTGTGTTTTTTTTTAAATGTCATGTTTTGTATAAAAAAAATCATAAATACATAAAGCTACCATCTGGGGAAGTCTGAAAATCCTTTTCTTTTACACTTTCTTAATCAGCTCAATTTTGAACACAAAGCAGTTTTAAGGTACCCCGAGTTTTTATTTGGTTCTGTATATGATAATGATTTGGATCAAACTACTGACAAAGCTTCATGTATTATGGAGAAATGAACTTTGGAAATTGCCATTTCATTCAAAGTAATTAATAAAAACCACAGGACTTAATTGATGGTTTTACCATGATGTGATTTGACCTCTTAAAATTCAAAGGTTCTGTAGCTGACTGGTGCATTTTCAGGGAAAACTTTAGATATGGATACATAGGTGTGTGTAAACATGACATGGGGTTTTAATCATTAGGATGCTCTCAGTTTGTCAACTGTGACAAGCACTGGAAAAACTAATGACTGTTTTCTAGACATCACGGCATTTTGCTTCAGGCAAGTCCTCTCATGCAGCTTATATATTTTAAAAAATGGCTTTTCACGGTGATTTAATGAGAGGCAGTTACCTTGGCAAGCTGTTGCACTTCCTGCTTTTCTCAAAGGTGGGTAGGTCTGGCTGAGCACCCGCAGCCGCATGGAGGGTAGTCCCAGTCACCTCACTTTATAGTCTTTCAACCATGATATTGGCTGCTGCTGTGGAAATTCAGCACAGATTGGCAGGCATCAATCTGCCAGTTGATTTACCTCTGCTGCTCTTCACTATTCATGAGGTTGAAGTGGATGGCAGGTAAGAAGATCAGAGGGAAATGTGTATGTATTATGTGTAACAGAAATATGAGCAGTAGTACAGCTTCTCTTTCTGACCCCATTTGTTTTAGTGTAGTCATATGCATTTAGTTTGCAGTGATGCTTTCTCTTTCACAATCATCCATCTATTGTCTGATTATGGAATTTGTTGAAGTTGGTTATTCTGCTGACATCTATAATTAATTGTGGCTTTTTTTTCCTATCTTGTTTTGTTCATGACTTCTAAGATGTAATACTGCTGAGAAAATAGTTGTATGACATTAAGAATACTGTTTTAAAATAATAAAAGTCCAGTGACTGGGGACTTCTGCATGTGCTGTTTAAAGGATTGATTGGAGATTCTGCCTTGGAAAAAGGGAGTTGAGTCACATTAATACAGCCTATTAGGACGAGGCCTGACTGTGCTTTTAGTATGTGCTTAGCCGTGATTCAGCGTGAAGGGCAAAGGCAAGGTGCTGTGTGTGTAGGTGCCGTACGTGCAGGAGGTGATAGGAAATGACTGAAGTTCCTCTGTGGCATAGCAAAAGCAGAGCTCCCTTAATAACTGTACAATGAGCTGCACTTGCAGTCTTTTGGTTTATTTTTTAATCTCACCTTATGAAAAAGATTATTCTGAGAGTAGAGAAATATAAGAACAAAACAATGACCAACCCAGAGATGTGAACACACAGATGAAATATCAGCTGTACAGTAGAATTGCAATTTCCCTTCTCCCTCAAAATCTCAGACAGACATTAAAGACGTGAAAAAGATGACTGGTGTTTATCTTTTTTCCCCCCTTTCAACAGTGCGGCTTCATGACAGCATATCAGAAGAAGGATTCCATTACTTAGTCTTTGACTTGTAAGTATTTATTTTTCTTATGTTTAGCATGTTGGGGATGTGGTATTCAAACATTTAGATGTAAATCCAAACTCACAAGATAAATGCATGGTTCTGGTGCAGTGAGTTGGACAAATAGATGTAAATGGAGCTGGAAGGATGGTAACATATTTGGTAATTTGCATGTGCAAAAACTGATATGTAAGTGTCACGGAGAATTCCATATTAAAATGCTTGAATAAGTAGGGCCAATATTGAAGTGGATTTTAATATAATATGTAGGTGTATAAATAAAAGTTGCATGATATTTGCCAAAGCTAAGCAAACATATGTCTCATAAAAAATAAATTGCTGCAAACCAGTTGTCTGTAAGTGAAACACCAAAAAACTTGTGGAAGAGTAGTTTATCTACAGAAAATCTCCATTGCTGGATTGAAAGGTAAGGTGGAGTTTCCTAGAGGGAAAGACTCTTTCAGTATTTCAGTCCTGATCCATGTCTTACTGATACATAGAATGTTTCATTTTGACACCATTCAGAATGCAAAATACCTAGCGTATAGAAAGGCAGTTTCCTCCTTATTTCCCATTTTGCTTCAAGAATTTTAGTCCTATGAGCTGTTTATGTGTGGATGCGAGCTTGTTTATTCTCGGTAAGACTGTTCAGTGGAAGAAGGGGTGGTGACAACAATGAGTATCTCTCAGACTCATAACTTAAAAAGAGACACTGATGTTCTTCATTCTTCCCTGGGAAAGGCAAACTTTTCCATTCACTTGAAAAGTTACTGCTTTTGGTTCTGGGTATGAGCAAACTCGAATGGTTAAGAATTGTCTTGCAAAACTGACTTAAGTAAAATGATTGCTTTCAACTGCAGATGTTTCCAGGGCAGTTTATGGTTTTGGTCAACAACACCCCCACCCCTCAGGCCCAAGAGCTTTCTTAAGACCTAGCATGGTTTTGCTGGTTAGAATGAGAATACATCACTTCCCCTAGAAATGTGAAATAGCTCATTTCCAAGCATTCGGCATAGATAAGTTAGAACCTGGACCTTCCACAACGAATTGTTTACTTCCATGTTCAGGTTGCATTCTGTTCTATTTTCTGACTTAATTTTTGTAAAGAAATCTGTGAAGACTTCTCCAGGACTAGATTTCAGACTAGGAATACAAGGCTATTAAATTGTCTGTCTGCAGTGAGGGCATTCAGGGTTCAGTACTCAGACAGGGTTCCTGGGCTCAACAGGAACTTCTATCTGATTTGTATATCCCAGGTAGGTGCTCTGCCTCTTGGCTTGGAAATGGCTCTAGGGCACAACATGCATACTTGTTCTCTGACATGCACTGGGGTTTGTTTCGCTTGGGTTTTTTTTTTTAAGGGCTACAAAGGAAGTCTTTCTGTGTGGAAAAATCTGCTTAATCCTGAATCCAAGAAGTGTGTGCAGAATTGTTAGTCCCAGGGACAATATCCCTTTTGTAAAGTGGTGGCATTTTTATTTTTTGCTTGTAGTACTGTATTGTTAGAAACTATGGCCTCCTGTAGTTACAGTTAGTCCAAGTCTGCCTTAAACTGAATATATAATGCCAGACATATCTCAGGAGATTATGATTGCAATGTAAACTAGAAGGCATTTGAACAACTTCAAATTTGTAGATACCAGTATCTATATCATGATAGTAACAGAACAAATAGAAGCCTGTATTCTGCAATAAAAATTAATACCTAACCTGAAGATACCATCTTGGCAGAAAAACAGATTTTGCAGGAAGCATTTTGCATTGGCTGGAGCTTCCTCAGTTTCCCCATCAGTCCTGTTCAGGACAGACATACGAACAGACTCAAACATACGCTGTTCATCTAGAATGGTCCACATAGTTTTGATTTTCATCCTCCTCAAGGAAAGAGAGCTTCAACAGCTATATACAGCTTTTAATGTTTTGGTCATGTGGTTTGGGTTTTCCATTAAAATGAAATCTTTGACAAAAAAGAAAATAAAGAAAATGTCTAAAGGATAGAGGTAGCGACTGTACTGACTGAGAGCTGTCTTTGGAAGAGCAACGTGTTGCATTCTCGAAGAACTTTTGCCTAATGAGTAAGAATGCCAAAAGTTAAACGTTTCGATTCAGACTAAGAGATTGTTGCTCACTAATACTATGTATTAGTGGAACTTCATCTTTTACTGTAGTTACAAATATGTGGGCTACTGGTTTGTTTAAATGCACATGAAAGAGCTGCCACAAAAATGGTACCATATGGACTTTAATATGAAGGCCAAGTATATGCTTTTATTTATTTATTTTTATTTTATTCAACAGTAGCCCGACTGTGGTGTAACACTGTCACTCCACCCACATGTAGCATCATGTGATTATCTTAATGATTTCTTTCAGACTGTGTGGGAATCAGTACTACTGCTTTTTTTTCAGACTTCTAGACTGCATCCCACATAAGAAAGTGAAGAGGAAGAGTGCTTTTTCTGTGAATATTAAAAACCCAATCATTGTCACTTTCGATTTTGAATTAATGTCATAGAGATGTCTGCAATCTGAAGAAGCCTGTTGCTTCACTTGTGTATCTCAGTGATAGCTGTGCTTTTATCTGGAGGAAAAAAGTGATTAACATAATCTGTTATAGGCATGCGTTTGCATGAAGAGTTCTAGTTTCAAAATGGGAAGCTGTAAGTCTTTTAAAATCCATGTGGAAACTGGACATAAGCAATGAAAGATGCACTTTCTGATAAAAAGCAGTATTGGGCTGTTCTTCTAAGTATTGGCATTTTCATATATACGTATATATATATACATATATATAAAATTTCTCTTTGGTTATTGATTCCCTATCTCTGAAATGCATACATTGTGGTGTCATTCCGGAGCACAGGACTTGTTTTGCACTTGACTCTAGGCAAAGTAGTGATTTTCAAGGTCTTGTTGATGTCACTGCCAAGGCATGTTACTGATCTACCAATATGGCTCCTACGTATTTTAGAAAATTAACTACGATAGCCACCTGTGATACATCTCCCAAGCAGAGGACTTCTTCCTGTTATGTTTCTCTCACTAGTACAGTGCAGTGATGTGCAGATAGTAAAATGTGCGTAGTAAGTAATGAACTTCATGAAGTTTCTTCTGCCGCTTGCCCTATTGGTTAAGGCAACTGTAGGTAGAGTTTTCACCTCTCTATCAGCCCATTTCAGCTGCTAAGCGCAAATGAGATTGTCTTCAGCATTAATGACGTTAGATGAGTTCAAATCCAACCAGTTCTGTCCGTATTAATTGCTGTGACTGAATGGAAACAGCTGTAGCACTTGAAGACTCTTGTGCAAGTCCAATGAGTTTCTCTTTTTTCAGCGTCTCCCATTTTAATGCACTCGATGAGATGCAACAATTGGTACATTTAGAATCCCAGCATTGCTGTTGAATTCCAAGTGGAGGGACTGTACTGTGTAAAAGAAACAAAAAAACACCAAAACCAACCCAACAAAAAGCTTAATTGCAGAACAGTGTGTGCATAGGCTAAGTGCCTGAACTTTTCTTTTTCGAAAGTAGAAAGGTCACAGAAAAATGTAAAAAGAATATGGCCACTGTAATTCTCTAAGACTACTTCCTCACACCTTCATTATGAAGGCAATTTAAGAAATAAGAAATGTAAGCTTGGGGGAAACAACACCAGTGTGATCATCAGCAGAGGCTTTTTGAGGTAGCTTTGCTCATTTGGGAGTTCCTTTTAAATATCTTCTTCTATTTGTAAATTGTCCTTATTGGTCAAATATGGTACATGAAGTTGAATGTGGTGTTTCTACATGCTGCTTGTACTCGTTTTATTAAAACAAACCCATGTGCTTTATTTGTTGCCCTTTCAGTGTGTTCTTCAGAAACTTATCAAAGAACAATAATAATGTTTAAGAACCAGTGGCTTTTAATTGGTACACTGAAAGTTCCGAGAGCTCATACCATGAATGTCCTGTCAGGAAGCTGGACCTCACTGAAGTCAACAATGTCTGCATCAGAAAGGCATTGAGATCTGTTTACTTCCCATTTTAATCTTTTGAGGAGAAAATAGCTTGGCAGCTGTTCCTGTAGCTTTATAGTGAAGGATCAAAGTCGTTTGTGTTGGTTTTCACTTTTTACCCTCTGCTTTCCAATCCTCATTATTGCTTATAGCCTACTTGGGTATATTTGTAGATCTATGCTGGTAGCTGCCCTCCCGCTGGTAGCTGATACATGGTACAATGTATCAGGTTTTCATTACTTCAGCATGGGGGGGAAGTTTAACAGAAGCAGGAGTTAAAACATAGGTAAGTCCTATATTTTAATTTCCTTTTGTAATTTAATTTCAGAGATCAGCCTAAGTATTAGTGAGTAACATAGGTTGGTAAGGATCCCTAGAGGTTCTCTGGTCTAACCCCCTTCTCAAACAAGGTCCAGTTGGATCAGGTTGCTCAGGGATTTGTCAAGCTTGGAACATCTTCAGGGATGGAAATTCCACAATCTCTTTGAGCCACAAGTGCATAGTAAATAATTATAATACCAATAAAGGAAGAATAATCCTTCGGTATTTCCAGTGTTTCAGCTTGTCTATTGCCTTTTGTGCTGTCTCTGTGTATCCACCCATCAGAGACATGTATAAGGCATTAAGATCTCCCCTGAGTCTTCCCATCTAAACGGTGACCAAACCCAATTATCTCAGCCTCTCCACGTGCCTCCAGCTCTGTCTTGTTGCCCTCCATTGGACACAGGTCATTATGTCAATGTTGTTTGCGTACTGGGAAGCCCAAAGGGGATGCAGTACTCCAGGTGTGATCTCACGAGTGCCAAATGCAAGGGAGGAATTGCTTCTGTCAGCCTGCTGCCGTCCTGTGTCATGATGCAGTTGACCTTGTTTGCTCCCAAGGCACGTTTGGTGAGCAGAGGCCACTAGCGTGGCTATAGTGATTTTCTCAGTCAGAAGCTCAGAAGATGCAGGTGAGTTCTGGCCTCTTAGTCCCCTGCACGACCCTCCTTCATTACAGCCATTTAGCTGCCTTCTGAGAGTTACTCCAAATGTATTCTTTGGAGTGACAGAGCGTGGGAATTGTTGACTGTTTGTTTGGTTGTCAGTGAAATTCACCTGCTCTGTTCTTGCTTTTATTTTTTCATCATTTGACAGTGATTATGAATGCCAAGCAAATGTTTGGTGTCAGCGAATAAGAAAGCATATCCCCCTCTTTCTTCCGTGCTTGAGAAGAACAAGCATAAGTTTGGTGTTCTCTTCCACTGAAATGCATTTGGATGACAAAAGCTTTTTCTTTTTGGGCTTGGATCAAAAATAAGTGTTTTAGGGAAGAGTAAGATCAAAGTACACTCTGTTTTTTTCATTCATCACAAAGAGAATTATTTTTCTTTACCAGAATTGTGGCAGACAAATATATATGCAAAAACGAGGTATCAAAGACTGTCAAAATATGCATCAATCAAGCATTTTGTGCTACAGCAACCAAAGCCAGTTTCTGAAAGGTAGAAGAAAAAGTGAAAAAGAAAGAGAATACAAATGAGGCAACCAGCGATTTTACCTCCTACTGATTTTGTTGCAGGCTTCTGTACAAAATAGCATTCTGTTACCTGAACGTGATTGCTTTCAAAGTCAGTAAGATGTGAGCTCAGGGAAAGGATGATGTAGCCCAAATGTAAATGGAAATGTGGAAATAAAGTTCTTCAACTGGCCTTCTCCAAGAAAGGAGCTGTGCTGCTGCTTGAGCAGGTCATTTCTGTCATCATCTAATTGACTGAATAACTGGGATACACAACAAACTGTTGGTACAGCAATTTGCAAATGGATGTTTTGGTTCTGAAGATTTCAAGTATCCTCACTTTTAACTTCTTTAATCCTGTTAAACTCGATTGTATTCAATAATAATTGTATTAATTTTTAAGCATCTTATAGCCCACTCTAGGTTTTATGTTTGGGAGTTTATTGAAAATATAATGTGCTATGTGAAAACTCACTATATTTGTAAGCAGTAATGAAATACAAACACTGACCTCCCCTCTAGGAATTACTTATGTTGGCATCTCAGCAGGGTCAGGGTTTTGGAAAGCAGGACTCAGCCTGATCGGTGCTTCCTGGCTGTGGAGGCTATGTACTATTAACACCTCTTAAATTTTTTTAACTGGCACTTTCACTAAGCTATTCCTACTTTCTCAACAAAGATAACTGAAAAATTTGTAGGCAAAGAATCTGCTGTTAAACTGATGAAGATACTCTGCTCTCCTTCTGGCTCAGTAATGCTCTTTCTAGCAAAAGCACAAAAAGCAATGGTGCAGCAGTACACCCCTGCTGTGTTCCGACCTACCCTTAAAGTCCCTTTTCCCTTTTTAGCATTCTATTCTCTGTTCTTATATCTGTCTTATGTTGCAGTTCTCAATTTATCTTGAACTGTTTTGAACTTGAGCCACAATTTTCCTTGCTGCTCAGTTCCCTGTATTCTTATAGTTTTACTGCTTACTCTTGACATCTTTAACTGATGTACAGCATCTTGCCCAATGAGCTGCTGCTCTTTGCTTTTATTTTCCACTTATGATTGCACGTCTACCACATTCTTTTTATTCATGTAATGATTTGGATGGACAGGCTTCCACTTTAGTTCCTTCACCTTCCTTGTCAAAACCTCTTGCATTTCTGTACATATATTTTGTTTATTCCTCTCTTACTTCTTCCGGTCAAGCTAATTTAAGATGCTAATTTTCACTTCTAAAATCTCCCTTCCCATCTTCCTTTTTCTAATAGAGTCACTGGAGGTGAATTGTTTGAAGATATAGTTGCAAGAGAATATTACAGTGAAGCAGATGCCAGGTACGTCATTTGTTTTTCTGATGTTGCCATTAATCATTTTAGGATAGTTATTTAAATATCTCGTGGTGTTTGGCATCAGTTTCATTAGCACAGTCTGTGAGACTCCAGGATTTCTCCCGGAGTTCTCTTAGACTTGGAAGGGCATGGTTTGGCCTTTTGAGCTCATGACTGTGTAGAGACTGAAGAACTCACTTATAAGTCCTGATGTCTGCTGATCTGAAAAAGCTGAAATTGGATTCAGTTTGTTAAAATCCTGTTAAACTTGTGAAGTTGTTAAAATCTTGCCCAGTTTTCTCCTCTGCAAACTGGATGTAATATTTCAGCTATCTCATCTAGGGATTCTAATATTTGCTGATCAAAATTTGAAATATATATTGGTCTTGAAAGAATTTTATGTTAAATATAATTTCTGTTCTCAGTCCAGAAGTACTAATTTCCTTTTCATATTGAAACATTTTTGTTGCATTTCAGCAATAAGCAATTAGACTGTGCATCGCATAGTCTGAGCTCAAATTTGAAATCTCTAGCAATTTTCAGCAAGTGCTTGTTGAAAAATTTAAGGATTAAGTTGACAATTATCATAATTTGCATGCTGACATAAAGTATCAGGGATATTTTTTATCTCAGAATCTGTTTGCCCTCATATAATAAGTCTTAAATATTCTCATATAATTATGTATTTTAAACATTGTAGTCAATTACTTTAAAGAAAATATGTTCTACCAGTACACTCACCACAGAAAATTTATCTCAAAGTAAATTTAAAGACTCCTCATGTTTTTGTGTGTTCACAGTCACATACCACTGATACATACTTAGTACATGTAATTTCAGTTATTCCCTTACGCTTAGAATTAATTGGCAGATGACTTGAAAGCATTAAGTGCCCCTAACAATAGTGATAGGATAATAATGAACAAACAAGAAGTTACTCGGAATATTAGGAAGCTTCCACTGTTTATTGCTCTTACTAATTTTTGTAGGACTGGTGGAAACATCATTGATTTGAGGAGCATTTAAATGTGGAACAGCACATAGCAAAACACACCGTAGAAGAGAATACAAAATCAGTAATTTAGGTCGGGTGGAAGGAGAGGAGCTGTGTTTAAAAAATCTTCAATTATTTTTTGCCTGCTGTGATTCAAGCAAAATTTCTAATATTGATGCCAAAGGCCAACATATGGTGTCATTGTGTGTTTTTAAGATACTTAGGATTTTAAAGTAAAAAAGATTGCAGTGACTTTTTTCCTGGTGTAGAATTATGACATATTGGAAGGGGCTGTGCATATATATATGTATGTGATATATATATGCATTTTATATATTCAGTAAAAAGTTGACCAAATAAGTGAAATAACTACTTATCATCATGTATTTTTATATATTTTTAAATATATATATATTCTTGTGTGTGTGTGTGTATATATATATATATTTATATCTCTCTATATAGTGAGTGTGTATGTATGTATCCCTACAGAAATAATGGAGTTTATAGATGCATATCCTAGAACTATTAATACTGGTCTGCTCCTGCAAGCCCTTACTCAGGCGAGCAGTCTTGACTCACACAAGCAGTCCAGTTCAGTGAGTTGTGACCTGCTCGCATGAGAAGAGGTTTTCAGGCTTGGGCTCCAGTTACTGATTTTATGACCATTCCTTCTGAATTCCATGGTCAAAGCCTTTTGGATGAGCAGTATCAAATCCTTGGCCCTTGACTACTCTGTGTTAGTTACAGTCACTGACTCTGCCACAAGGGTATCTTTAAAAAAAATTTATAAGCGCCTGTGGTGCCGAAAAACATCTCAAAAAGTTCCAGTGCTTTAGAAGATGAACTCTTTAGTTGTGCCTTTTGGCATTGTAGGCTGGCCAAAACTTGCAAACCTGGACATGGAAAAATAGGTGCTAAGTAGATTCTTTAAAGCACCAAAATAAAACATTTGTCTACATTTCTGATGTGGATTTCCATTTCATGAGTGACTCCTAGCTAAACCAGTGCTTGACGATGCTGTTTTAAATGAAAATGCATGCCACTTTTTTGAATGACTTGGCTTTAATCTACCAATAGTTTTTAAGAAACCATTAGATTCAAAATGAGAAATGTTTTGCTTTTCCTTAGCTTTTGACTTCTTTTGTTTCATTTGTTTTCTGTATATCATTTCATTTCTGAGCATTTTCTTGTTTCAGCACTTGTTGTAATGTTCACTGTAAATACTGAAAAGAACTCAAAACATATCACTCATTGTTTTATTGCCTCCACTTTATTTTTCTTATAGCAGTTTTTGGAAAGTGGAAAAGCTTCCATACTGCTGAATGAAAATGCAGTCTAATGATTCTGTCTCATAGGTGTCTCATGTTCCATGTTTAATGTCTTTTTTGGTGTGGTTGTTTGGTTTTGGGTTTTTTTGGTTTTTGAATGTGTCAGAGCTGGAAATGTCTCTATATTCAACATTGTTTTGTTCCAGTTCAGTGTGCAATCAAGACTTGTCAGGAGGTGTAAAACTGGTTTTGTTCTTTATCTTTTTTTTTTAAGTTTTATTTTATTTTGTATTTAATGTGATTATGTGCCTTTAAAATGTTCTCCCTTCCATTCTGCCCTTATATCTTTGCAGTCATTGTATACAGCAGATTCTAGAAAGTGTTAATCATTGTCATCTAAATGGCATAGTTCACAGAGACCTGAAGGTCAGTATCTGGTGCCCATCAATTGGATATAAGAGTTTTGGGGGTTTTTTTCAGCTGGGTAGGGGCAGAGGGTGGGTTGTTTGTGATGTTCCCTTACCTGTCCTACTCATCCTCAAAACAACTGAGATGAACAAATAATGCATGACGCCTCTTTCCAGTTTGCAAGTCTACAGGCCTAATATACATCATGGCAAAAGGGGGAATGGTTGCCCAAAAACCTGTCTCCTTCCAAGGCGCTGGATTTGTCCGTTGCTGTCGAACGTGTCTGGTACCCCATTAAGGCTGTCCATGTCTCGCTGTGTCCGCACATGGAGGTGAACTTTGGCTGTGATGTATGTCAGCTTGCAGATGTAAACGCCACTTCTGTTCTGAGACCCTGGGTTGCAGTAGCAGAACAACCGGTCGCACACTGCTGCGTTAGAGTATGACGAACCCTCAGGCAAGTGACGCTAATTGCCGACTAAATTGGACCACCAGAAGTTAATCATTTACCTAAAACACCTCCCCTGGAGTGGGTTTCTTTTTGTTACCTCAGTGGCTGCTACAATTTCTAGCTGAGCTCAGTAAGGACAGAAGCAAAAAGTACAGAGGATGCCAAATATTTGATACGACCTCGCCAACGAATTATTGGCAAAATTCGTACGCTTATTGACAATTTTCTTCTTAAAAATTGTCATTTACAAAACAAAGCACACCTAAATTAAACCCCCCAAAACCAGCAGCCGACCCGAAGCACGTCTGCGAGGCCGGCCCCTTGCCGCCGGCACCGTGCGGGGTCCCGCCGCGGCGGTGCCTGAGGCCGTCGTGCTCTGAGCGGCGCGGGGCTGCGCGGAGCGGAGCGGAGCGG